>JAOBYH010128541.1:0-11019 GCA_025403525.1 Umimayanthus kanabou
TACTACTACTACTACTACTACTACTACTACTACTACTACTACTACTACTACTACTACTACTACTGCTGCTGCTGCTGTAGGTTACGAAAAGAACCTTATGTGTGTTGACTGAAGTTGTTATACTTACTGGTGTTATATTCTTTTCGACTGCCTTTTCTTTCTCTAATCGTTGATTTTTTTATCCCCCCCCCCCCCCTCCCCCTTCCAGGAACTCGAGAGGCCGGCTTTGTTCACGCCATATCAGCCGCGGGCGTTGCCTATGCTGTCACACGAGCCTGCAGCGCGGGAAAACTTGGCAATAAATGTGGCTGCGATACGAAATACAGAGGAGATTCCAAAAACGGCTTCCAATGGGCTGGCTGTAGCGATAACATTAACGCTGGCATGAAATTTTCACGAGATTTTGTTGACGCACGTGAACGCGGGAGAAAAGTGGGAGGTCAGGCTCGTGTTTTGATGAATCTCCACAACAACGAAGCTGGAAGACAGGTTGGTCTAACAAATCCAAAAGAACAGAACTCATCTTATGAACTTCCTCCTAGTATAACGGTATACATGTTACCACAGATATCATTAACAAGCAAACCCTTTATTAAGTATTATTCATCGTCGGTGTTGAGATTGGTTTTAGGCTCCCGTTGGTCAAGTCTCTATATTTCAAACAGTATGTGAACGGCGGTGATGATCCGATCACGTGGGAAATGGCATTTACCACTTCCTACAGTCTACACTAGTTTTGCTAAGGACAAACCCAATCTTGGTCCATTAGGAGTTAATGACAAGCCAGTGTTAAAACCCTAGGACCGGGTTGGCATGCCTGATAGTGCCGGAGTAACATGTGCAGAAAGCTTCCTCCAATATTTCCGTCCCAATACTATACATTGTACTGTTAGTAGCATTTGTTGGAACAAAGTGATAATAATAAAATAATAATAATAACAATAATAATAACAATAATAATAATAGTAATAATTAATATATGTAATAGGACTACATGCTGTCCAATTTGGAAATAATTGGATGAAAAAAATTCCGAGGACATGCCGAGTCCTGTTTGGCTGTCAGAGGAATGTTTTCAACCAATTATTTCCAAATTGGACGAGCATGTAGTCCTCTTACTTATTAATTGTACAGTCCAGATCAGTCTTCAAGTATTTTTACTTCGCGGCGCTGCCCTCGCCATTCGTCGAAGACATTCAACCATGTCTTGGTACTTTTTAATGTGTTTTTGTTCACGTTATGACTTCTCTGCCGTTCAAGTTCTTCTTCTTGCAGCACAGAAACCTTCCGCTTTGGTTATTCTGGTCAGTCTCGCTAAAATTCAGAGAAAAATTTGGCAATTTTTGAGAAAATTCTGGCGTTTTCAGAAAATGGACTCCAGAGCGCGATCATGTCACGCCATGGTGCTGACGCGGTACGCTTGTTTTGCTCTGATTGGCTGATTCATTATTTTCTTGAATTTGATTGGCTGAAGACAAACTATCCAATTTTTTCTTGATCTGGACACTTGCGTAGTTGCCATAGCAGTGAAAGTCTCAAATGAAACTATCCAATTAATCATTAATTGGACAATTAGACGGATAATAGCTTGGTCAATACTATAGAGTTAACTAACCAGCTGCATATCTAAAATAATAATACTTAAGTTTACTTAACAAAGGCAACACTTTACATTTAAGATCAGTTAAAACTGATGAACTCGCGGCCCTCAAGTTAGCTTAGAACCATTTGAAGTAGAATTATGGTTTCAGAAATTGCACGACTGTATTTGTAATCATTGTTGCTCTACTTTTCAGTCAATCAAGGAAAACATGAGGTTAGAATGTAAATGCCATGGAGTGTCAGGAAACTGCAACATAAAGACCTGCTGGCGAGTGATGCCACCCTTCCATGAAATTGGCACAATTTTGAAAGATAAATTTGACGGGGCTTCCGAAGTAGTGCGAGGGATTGTTGGATCTTCCCCTCACCTGGTTCCGAAGAACAAGATGTACAAACCGTTCACGATTTCAGATCTCGTTTACATCGATAGCTCTCCTGACTTCTGCAATCAGGACCCTCGAACCGGCTCCCTCGGAACTCAAGGACGGCAGTGCAACAGGACATCGCAAGCAATTGACGGCTGCGACCTTATGTGCTGTAATAGAGGCTACAAAACTAAAAAGGTTACAAGGAAAGAACGATGTGGCTGCAAGTTCTATTGGTGCTGCTATGTTCGCTGTAAGGAGTGCTTCAAGAGAGTGGAAGTTAGCCACTGCAAATAGTGTGGTGAGGGAATTAGGTATTACGTTCACAGCCAACATCCTACCATGAAGGCAAGTTGGCCTCGCGAGCTTTGACACAACCACCTAACAAGTACAAGTAATTTATCGAGGTACAAAGCACTGCTAAAACACAGTCTACTGCACCAGTCTCAGACAGCCAGTGTAAAATTCGAAGCTTTCTGTTATAGACTAAAATAGATTTTTACAATTTGTGTTGTTTAATTCAGGCTTCAGTCTTGAATTAAAGTTTTATTTGGTAGTCATTGGTAATTCTACCGTAACCAATACCAACTAATTTGATGTGTGTCTATACGTATTGTATACGTGCAAATTATCATTGCGTTTTACGCAAAGTAGTTAGAGCAATCTCTAATTAAGAAGCCATATTGTCTTCAGAATTAGCTATTACTCCCAGGGCCACTTATGCCTCGTTCACAGTATACCGGATAGCTTCTTGTAACGGCACAAGAAATAGTTGGTCGAAATAATGCTTCATTTATCGCCGAACAAAATCCTTCCGATATGTGACACATCACGTTGCCGGTCGCAGGTCTCTACGAAATGTGTGCCGAAAAAAACATTGCAATTGTAAACACAAGGCTTAAATCCCCCATGATCTCATTACAGCACGGAAGCCATCCGGTGTATTTGTAGCGCAAACGAGGCCTCGTACATAAAATACAGCTCATCTCTTTAAGAAATGCAAAAAGAGTCTTAGTATAAGTTTTTTGTCGACATGCTGCAAGTTATCACGTTACTTTTAGGTTTCCCGACACCATGTTGAGCACTTGTTAGTTAAAAACGCGACACCAATCGCTATTTTTTCTGTTGACAGTTTCGTTGAAATTGTCATGACCAGGTTTATACAATGTACATGACTGCAGTTATGAAAGTCTATGAATCGGAACGGTGCAATATTTTGCAAGTTACTCCGTTTTATAGCTTCAAATGATGTAGTAACTTCAAGCGACTAGTTGAAAACAAAGCTGAATTTCAACTTATAAATCACTATTTGACGAAAATTCACAGTTTCATATTATTTTTGTCTCAGGACGTATAGAATTGCTGATAACAACTATGATCGGATGCCAACAGCCGTGTAAAAACTTTAATGGTTTTTTAGAAATCCAGCAAGCGAAAATAATTATCCCAGTTATTAAGAGAAAAAGTATTAATTACAATCATAATTGTCGTCATTCCTATGGGTTTGCGTCAACTGTTTTGAAGACTTTCAAAGTTGCTGTGCAAAATCATTATGACACAAAAGTGATGTCCCATCGACGCAGTATTCGTGGTATTGGATAGATTAGAATGTCTACAGTATCTCAGGAGCACGTAGTAATAAATGTAATTAGATTATGTATAGCAGATAAAACTGTACAACGTAAATTCCAGTTAATCTCCAAAGGTAATTGAATGCAAACCTGTAAGGTTGTTGACACCACTGTTTGCTGTACTATAAGCAATGTATACACTCTTTTTTATAAGAACGTCTAATTTTCTGGCTGAGGCTGAATGTTCTTAAATATTTTGAGGATTTCAGGCTCAAATGTTCTTAAAACGTTTTTTAAACATAACTGCTAGTATTGCGTGTCAATTTGTTACCTTCCGTTCGCACAAACCAACCGGAAGCATAAATACCCCTTATTTGATAACATAGTTGTACATGTACAACACTATAGGCGATGTTGCACTGACGAACATAAGCCGAGAGATAAAGCAGTTTCTATGATATTATACAGTCTCCAAAATAAGAGCTCTTCACTTTTCCTCAGCCTCGGGTATGTTCTTAGCATGTTCTTAATTTTGGGCATTTTTCAGCCTCACGTTCTTATAGAAAAGGTTGTTATTAAAAAAAGTGTGTGGTTAAATCGTAACTCGCGTTCAACTATACGGTCTATTGTCCTGATTAACGATAGAAAAACATTCTTTTTTAAATTGTTCTTAGAGAAACTTTTAACGGTGACCTTTCAAGTCGCACAATTTTGTGTGTTGGTGAAACTGTATACTGAGGCCTTGAGGGCGCTTTTCATATGTCAGGTCAATGGCTGACAAAAACAATCGATCAGTTGTTAAACAGAACGCGACGACTACCAGAACCTGGTCGTGTTTATGGATTGGCGCCGCTTAGCTTTTAGTTCTCCCATTCTGGCCGACAAGAGTGTGAACATTTGGCAAGTTTTGGCGGGAAGAAATGCATGCGCGCGCCTTGGCGAGTCCATATAACAGTGACCATGTCCACAGACCACGTATGGAAAGCGCCCTTAGTGTGCCCTTTAAAGCAGACGAAAGTGTAAAATGTCATTATGTTCAATTTCCTGACGTTATCATTCAAACTACAAGTTTTTATGTGAATTATCTTCTGTATATTAGCGAAAGAACACCGTAAGTAAAATGTATGATATACACTTGGAAAAGCCTCCTGTTTTTATTTTGTTTATAATTTTTGAGTTAAACTAGATAGAGCTTCCTATTGAAGTATTTCTGTGCTTCAGTACACACCATATTTATTCCAATAAGCGCCCTAGGCGGTTATTCGAGGCTGGACGCTTATTAAATTTTCACCATTTTAAGCCACATTTTTTCAGTAAGTTTATTTTCTATCAACAATATAAAGGAGAAAGAACGCTGCTCTAACTTCAATCCGAGTATTTACGAATATATTTTTAGGAGGGGGTGGGCTAATGCGAGGCTGAGCGCGCTTATTAACATTCGAAGTTTGGCGCTTATTTGAATAAATACGGTACACACACACACACACACACACGCACACACACAGACCAACACTGGCCGTTACTATTTCTGTCTGCAAGGATAGCTTAACGAGAAAACAAGACAAGCGCCAGAGGGAAGAGGTGAGGGGGTTTTGAAATAGATCTCAATATTAAAATTGTCTTTAATAGAACATCCGTCTTGAACAATATTTTGTATAACCCACTGCTATTCGCGAGCATAAGATTGAACTAGTTTCACCTACCTTAATTATACATTTTTTGCTTAAAGTTTTAATGATTAAGTGAGGACAACTTTTCGAAAAACTTTGTTGACAGCCTTTGATGTTTCGCTGGTATATTTTTTTCCAAGTTTTGACCTGTGGTACTTGATAGAAAATCACAAAAATCTTGAATGCGATTGGGGTCTTATCAGTCTATCCTAATGCAATAGATCCGTCCCATTATAGTAAATCTGTCCAAATGTGACAAGCCCGGCCGTTCCCAATACAACAATTCAGTCCAAATAGTTACACAAGTTGGTCCAAATGAACCAAGTCTCGGGGGCGGATCTAGCCAATTCGTGAGTACTTTCCGAGTCAAAGCCGATGAAGCTAATCAATGAAAAAACACTCTTGCAAAAACTAGGGCGATATATAGACTAGCCTGAAAGTGACGCATTGTTCACGTCAGAATACCCTGTAATTGTACTTACAAAGCTACGGGCAGTTCTTTGGCCGAACTGATTCCCGAACTCGAACACTAAAAAACAAACCGCCAAAACAACGTTGATAGGCCGTTAATAAGAAATAGCGACTGTGACGTCACCGACACAAATCAGCTTAGAACTAGGGAACGCGTCAACTATGTAATGTATGTGATGTTGTGCGACAAGCTATGTCGCATAGGGCGACTTTGGGGCAGATTTCCAAAACATTGAAAACCGGCCATTTTTAGACAAATTTACCGAGAAAGACGCGCAGATCACTAGGCTACCTGCTAAAAAAATCTTGCGAGTAATATTTAGAAAGTTGTAGGCTGTTCTTTGAGCGAATTCCCCGAACACGACCAGTAAAAAACCAGCCGTTTATCCAAGATTATTAAACCCTCGAACGTCCAAGGGGGGAGTCAAATGGACCCCCCATAGGTTTTTCCGACCTAAAAATTGAAGCTTTGAAGCAATCAAAATAAAAGTTTTAGTGCCTGTAGTCCAATTATGAACGCATCTTTTGACGTTAATTGGATGGCGTCGTCACTCATAATTTATGCAAAATTAATTATGCAAATTAATGTTTGAAATAGAAGGAAAACTGTAACTTTTTGACAAAATTTGTTCTAACTTCTTCTTTTCCACTCTATTCGTAAATATATTCCATTTGAGGCAGTAAAAATTGGCTGCAGTTTTGCTGAAAATAAAAATTTTGGAAAAATTCTTAATTAAAACTTGATAATTATTATGAAAAGTAATTAGCTATCCAAAAGCTGCTTACATGCCAAAGCTTGATCTTTTATATTCAACCATTTGGGAAATCATGGGGGTGGGGTCCAAATGTCCCCCCCCCCCCCCTTGGTTTAACTTGTTACGATAAATAGCTTGGTCATCCGAGGGTTAAAATGCTGGTGCTAGGCAACAGCGAAGGTGACGTCATCGAGACCATGCAGCCAATAATTAAGGTACGCGTCCAGCTATGTAATGTATGTGTTGGTGACTTGGGGACAGATTTCTGAAACGTTGGCCGTTTGAGGGATTTTAGTATTTATGGGGTACCGTAAACCCCTGTGCAAAATTTCTCGATAGGCCGAAAACTGGATTGACCTGAAAACAACATGTCTTTAATAAAATGAATGACGCATAGAGCATGATGCTGGCGTGAGAAAAGTACCTACAAAGTTATATATTTGTGACCTTCAACTTGTTTTGTGTGTGTACCCGTTTGTTATCGCCGAGACCACAATAGTGATGAAAACACTTGGCGCGGTAAAAAGCAACTTTATTTGCTCCATTTAGTTTTTTTAACACAACTCCACAACTATACTTACAATATGAAAAATACGTAGCACAGAAAGTCCAATCTGCTCTTCCCAAACCAAAGATGGACACTACCAATCAATTTCTTGTGGATATTCCAAATTGTTGTGTAGTAAAATAAGTGAAAGCAAAAGCGATATCTTGAAAACCTCTATTTTGCTCAGTCTTGCAACTCTTAACTTACGTCGCTCTTCCATTTGTCCGGACTGGCCGGTCCGACCAGTCAGTTTTTAAATGGAACACTCCAGTTCTCAGAACTGGTTTTGGCCAGAATGGCGTCGCGAAAGCCAGGGAATTTGGAGAGTTTTTGGCGGGAAAAAAAGTGCGCGCGCGACTTGAAACTTTCCATTTAAACTGGCCAGAACCAGTTCTTTTTGCGGACCGGCCAGAAAGGACAAATGTAAAGAGATCTAGAACAAAAGAAAAAGTTCTTGCCGGTTATCAAGTTCAAATCACGCCATACACGTTGTCTAATAAGTAATGGTAATAGGACAGAGTGGAGTCCAATTCGGTCTTGTTTCACGAGCAATGATTACCGACAGAATTAGACGACAACGGAGTCCTGTTACCATTACTTATGTGCCTATGACGTGATTTATTATAAAATTTACAATTTCCGAAAATGAAGGCAAAAATAAACAAAACTGTTGTATCTCATTTAAAGAACTGTTGCTGCTAATGTAAAGATTCTCCATTTTGTTTTGGCCACAGTTTCTCAGAGGTTGGTTACTGGTATCAATAGTAACTATTTTCTTGTTTCTGATTGGTCAGAAAGCAGGGAACTCGGGTTGTGATTGGTTTATTCAACTGTCCGATAGCAGGTGTCCAATAACAGCATCAGTTTTGTTACTGGACACTCTCCGATAAATGAGTTTGCTGTCAGATTAAGGAAAAATAGAGTATTGAATGAGCCAATCAGATTTGAGGAAATTGTAATTTTTATAATGAGAACCAGTTAGTTAGGTTCTTCGTTCTTAATTTTTTGGCAAATTCAGACTAGAAAATGTTTAAATTTTGACTTATTTCTACACTGATCAGGATCGAGAAAAATATATTTTGTCTTTTAAGTCTTGCGAAATCGGAGCCTCAAACAAATATGTTTTTAAGAAATGCAATCGCTTACAGAGTTAGAAATTTCAAGAAAACAGCTTTTTCTTTTTAAAATATCCCGATCAACAATTTCCAATGAGCTCGCACCACAGATTGACTTCTACATTGCTACAATTTGAGCAGCAGCGTTTCTAAAAGCCGTTAATGTTTACAGCATGCTCCATGAAGCTACCGACGGCCTTTCCTAGAAAGTTGGCAAATACAACTGGTGCACAAAATGTTTAACATTAAAGTGAACCAACACATCTAATTACTATAATTAAGGAACTAGCCTTGATAAAGGTGGCTCAGTTATTTGGAATAAGCAAACACACACTGTTTCAACCATTAGCATCATCAATACAACACAAGGTGACTTGCTAATAAAAAATCATACTACTTGCCGAAGATAAGAACAAATTAGGGGTAATTTCAGACCTGCGCTATTAAAGATCTGAAATTCAACTGATTCAGGAAAATTTTAAGTCCAAGTCTCGCTTCCGTTTCAAGAAGCTTTTGACTTTACTCTTTTTCGGGTAATTATCATAAGATAAGTCTAAAGTTACAATATTTCCTCACTTACTTTTTATCCTTGCGATTTGTGTTTTCTCTTGTCTGTTCGGTATTTGTTTCTTTTTGTTTGATTGTTGTTTCTCTTTTCTAAGAGCTTTTCAAGTTAATCATGTATTGAGATATTCCGCTTTAAAAGGAACCTGATTTACGCATGGCCCTAACCATTTAGCTAGGTTAGCTTCTGCTATTTCTAGATGATTGGTGCCCATCCATGATGTTTATTCAAATCATTTCCAGGGTTTTTTATGTGTCTACCAAATGTACTACAAGGAGTGCAAATAAATTGTTGTTGTTGTTGTTGTTGTTGTTAGGACAAATGATTTTAGCAACTTTGAAAAACAATTTTCTCTGCATGGCTTTTCAACAGCTAAAGGTCTTAGCGACTGTTGTTTAAGGCAGAGTGAAAGATGTCTAACTTGATATATATCAGACGTTTTCAGGCTGGGCCATAAAGGAAAACCGAGATATACTAACAATTTGTTTTAGTAGATGTCATCATCACACGGGACAAAGGTCGTAAAGTTGTCACAAAACTAGTATTCCAGTAAACAAAATTCTACTTGGGAAAAATCGAATAAAAACTGAAGAATTGGCGAAAAGTTGACCCAGTGTCTGTTTACTTATACTCCAAAATTCTGAGCAAACACTAAATAGTGTTTTTTGATTGTAAATCACACAAACTGTTCCAATAACCTAATACTCAACAACAATCAGCGCAAATAAATCTTTTCCAACAAGGTAGACATTTTTAAAATCTTGAAACAGCATGTTTACAGTGCTCTTTCTAGCTAGAAATAGTTCCAGCCAGCTAGCATTTGAAAGGAAAGACTTCCTTTCCCTTAAAGGCAACTTGCCATTTCTCCCTTCTAGGTCTTGCACAAAGTATCTAGCAGCATTAATACCACAATGAATAATACACTTACAGCAATGTTATTTCACGGCTGTACTGCCAAAGTATATATCCCACAAAAACCAAGCTTTAAATACAAAGACGCTTGTAACAACATCGAAATAGTTACCTATAGGTATGACTCTTAAGTCCTCAAATAACAGCTTATACAGAAGGATACCCCTTAATTTAAACTCTTCGTTTTCCTTAATTCAGATCAGGTTATTGTAAAACCAAGCCATGAACTTGGACACACGCACATAAACTCCGAATTTATTCTTCAGCCCGCAGCCGTTATTGCTCCCCCAACTAACCACTCCTCCGACAAACCACTTCTTGCTTGTGACGTCATAGAACACATATCCGCCGCCACTGTCACCTTGGCAGGCGTCTTTGCCGCCCGAGTTGTGTCCCGCGCAAAGCATCCTGGGAGTCACTGTGTAGCCCTCGTCGACGAACGCCCTCTGACATGTTCGATGTCCCACTACCGGAACACACACCTCCTTCAGGATGTCGGACATCTTACCTTGATAAATGCCGGAGATGGTGCGTCCCCAGCCCACAACAATCCCATTTTGGTTGGGAATCATCAAAGAAAGGTGCCTATGGAAACAAAAAGCTAGATCTGTTGCATACAATAATCAGACCAGACCATACTGCACCAAGAAACCTGTGATGTTGTCTACAAGATTGAGTGTGCTGGGAGTGGGAGAGACTGTAACGAGACCTATATCGGAGAGACAGAAAGATCTTTCAAATCCAGAGTCCAAGAATACAAGTGGCCAAGTTCCACCAACTCTGAGGTGTCGAGTGTCCACCTCGATGGCGTTAAGACTCTATACAGGGAAAGCAACTGGTTTGGTAGAGGGGTGCGCGAGGCCGTGTATATCCGAGCACATCGCCCCGCCCTCAACGGAGACTTGGGCCGGTTCCAGTTGCCACATATCTGAGACAACATAACCAAGGAACACGTCACGTGACTTACCGGTGTATGAGTCACGTGGTGTGTTCTTTGATCTCATGTGAAGAAGACTCGAGTTTTAGTCGAAAGCTTGAATACTAAACTATACACAGATTCTTTCACTTCAAATTTTTGCTTAAACTTTTCCGACTGTGTACGAATCTTTACCGTATAATAGACAAGATCTGTTGCGAGGAATAATTTAAGCCTGCCGCAAGCAAAACGAGAAGCAGGATAAGCTGCTTTACAGTAGCTGGCCCCTCACTTTAGAACAGCCTCCCAGCTTCTACCACCAAAGCCGCTCAGTCCCTCCCTGCTTTTCGTATTCAGTGCAAGACAATATTTTTATCAAACCTAGAGCAAGCTGAAAAACTAATGCACTGAACTTTACTAATTAGAAAATAGAACCCGGAGATCATGCTATAATCAACACACTAGAATAATTGGGACAAAGGTAAATGGAAGGAAGCCGAGCAGGCGGGGAGCCTTGTCCTCCCACCCCC
>JAOBYH010128652.1:0-11019 GCA_025403525.1 Umimayanthus kanabou
CATTCATTCATTCATTCATTCATTCATTCATTCATTCATTCATTCATTCATTCATTCATTCATTCATTCATTCAGGAGTTTATTCATCCATTCATTCATTTGCCTTTTATTTATTTATTTATCTATCTATTTATTTATTTATTTATCTATTTGTGTATCCATTTGGTTTATTATTTTGTTTGTTGGTTTGTCTGTTTGGCTATCTATCTTATTGTTTACAACTTACTATAGGAAAAAAACGAAGCATTTTAACAACGCGAACAGTATGTAATTACAGTGATTTTGATTAACGATGTCGTAAATGAAGGTGCCTAAAATAAACGAGAATTTTTGAAATTCGAGTTGATATCTTGTATCGTTAATTTCCTATAATAAGGTATAATAATTCATTATTTGTTCGTTTATACTATTTTTGCTTTATTCCTTTATTTGTTAACTCTAGAAAGCTTTAGGGATCAATCTGACTTCCCCTGCCCCCTGCGGATTTTAGACCTCAAATTGATGCCGTTTGACCAATTGCCAAAGGGTTTTGCTAAAAGGTGAACACATTTCTTGACACTAACTAAATGACGTCATCGTTGTAGACGTCATTCATGATGACGTCATCATGATAGTCACGAAAGTTGTTAAATTTTCGTTTACTTATGAAATTTGTCGTTTTTTTGTTAAGAATTTATCGTAAGCTTGTGATATGTTATTTTCTTCTAGTTATTTGAAAGTTTTAGCCAATAAAAGGTTGTTTTCTAAATATTTCCAATAATATATCTCAAAATTAATCAAAATCTCGAAAGTCGAGAATCCAATAAGGCGGCGTAATTCCGCCATTTTGAATTTTTTGCGTTAGTCACCAACAGAAGCTAATTAATACACCATTGTTTGTATGGAAATTGATAAGAGGATCATATACTAACTGCATGCAAAGGGCATCAGCTAATTCTTAGCCGTTTGGAAAATCACGGGAGGTTAACTCAAGCACTAATGTTTGGCAAAATAGCTAAAGCTTTCTAGGGTTAATAATTTACACACAGGGAAGTACCTTTCCAATTAAGTTTTATCAAGTGATCATCACCACAACACCGAGATCACCTTTCTCTTTTCGAGAAGTGTGAGGGCTCTTTTAACTTCGCCATGGTAACATCGCAAACAGCAACAGGTACATGCTTACAAACTACCGAACTCACCTCTAATGAACCAATCATCTGGCGGTTCTTTCAACCCATCACACAGACTGTAATCCAAATGGATTGAGACACTGTAGATCCCAGGCTCCATAATAAGAAATAGTACCTCGTACGTTCCGTTATCGTGATCAAACACACTACCGTCAAGAGACGAAGGTCCCTGTAACTTCACACGCCAAAAATCCCCGCCAACAGTTTTAGCGCGACCTTCGGCGGTTCGTGACTGGATAAAGATTCTGCTAAACTCCCCAGCCGGTTTGATGTCCCAGAGAGCAACATAACTTGTACTGGCGCTTGTGCGGTTTTCTTTCCCCCATTCTCGGTTGTGTTGCCCCCACCGTGTGTAGTTCACACAGGGTCGAAGAATCGTCGGCCAGTCAATGCGAGCTTCTCGTTGACGAAACCAGTTCGATTGAAAATCTTCTATGACTAAAGCAGGGACTTTTGCTTGAGTTTTCCAAAAATTGTGGTCACCTTCTGTGCGTAATGAGGTGTTGTTAGGGATGTAGCTTAGTTGTGGCTCTGTCTCATCAAAATCCAACTTTGAATCCTTTTGGAGAAATTTCTTTGACACGTTTATAAATTTGACATTAGGGAAACTTTCTGAACCAGTTCTTTCAACTACTTTGTCTTTGTAACTTTCTTTCCCTTGTGACAAAGCCTGCTTTCTATATAAGCGAAACTTAGTAGTCAAGTTCTTGAAATATTCGTTGCTGGAAGACAGAAAGATGGCGGGCTCTGCCTTTAAAGGCCGGAGCGACTTATATTGAGGTTCTTTGGCAGGACATGGGAGATGTCGATAGTCGCTGTCGTTTCTTAGATAGTGTCTGAAGAAAATAAACAGAATGGTGCATACAAACAAGTAGAACAAAAGGAATCTTTCTAGAGTCAGTGGAAAGTTTCGACCAGTTCCTGTATTCTTTACTCTGGTTATGTGAGAGATTCCTGAAAACTTCATAGCCACGGGATAAAAAGTTGACGCGGATCAGAAAATGCTGTCTTTTAACTGAAATAAGACCCAAAGCAAGAACAGTCAATGTGATTAGCACCTGTTTTATATTTTTCTGTAACATAGTAATAATAATAAAAATATTTAATGATAATAATAATGTCATGTTGATGATAAAAAAACGATAATAATAGTAGTAATAGTAATAACAATAATGACAATAACTATTCTGATGATGATGATGGCGATAATGATAATGATGATGATATTCATAATGATAATGATAATGATAATGATATTAATGTTGATATTGATATTGATAATGATAATAATGATGACGATGACAATAATAATAATAATAATAATAATGATAATAATAATTATATTGATAATAATAATAATAGTAATAATAATAATGATTCCAAGAAACTTTCATTTAAAGTCTGGTTTCCATTTGATCGTCCGGTTCGTCCCAGCTATCCCAATCGCTTCAGTAGGTTTCTTAATGATCGAGCTGGACGATCCGTATGATTATAGGTTTTTATTTAGTCGCCGACCTTCTGAAAAAGTGAAAACGCAAAATTATCAGCAACAATTCCTCGAGCCAACAAAACAACCATACTATTCTTGGGTAGATATTGGTCATATGATATTTTTGCCTCTGCTCACGATCGTCCAGATAAAATCCATGTCACAATCGTCCCGATCGTTTAGATCTTTTGCCGACCGTCCCAGTCCCCCCGGCAGTGTTTCGCGATCGGTTGGATCTTCTGCTGATCGCCCTAGTCTCTTGTACAGTGTCTCCGTATAATCCTATCAATCCTTGAGTCTTTTGTTGATAGTCCCAAATTTCGCCGGAAGTGTTTCCATTTGATCGTCCATGTGTTAACATAATTTTACATGACGGGGCGATTGGGACGGACAACTATATGGATATCAGGCTTTAAATGGAGTGGAAACTGAACACGGCCGGGCGACTGGGACGATTGTCATAAGCCGAAATATATGTAACCCATTTTGAAGGGGTCTGATTCATTCAACAGGTCTGGTCTACATATTCAAGGGGTCTGGCCTACTGACCTGAGCTGAAACTTGGAATTGGCGTCGGTCTGACTTACAGTTTACCAAATATCATTGGCAGTTCCCTACGAGTCCCCTTTTCCTGATAATGCGTTACATATCCCAAACCCCAAAACGGTGTTTTCTTGGCAATTTTCTTTCGCTCCTTTTAGATCTACTGCAGCAAGGCCAAGGCCAAGGCCTGTTCTTCGGCCCTTCACCTACAGGACCGCGCGTTTGGGACGATTGGGACGATCGAGACGATCGAGCGGTTTCCATATAATCGCCTGATCGTCCCAATCGTCCCGATCGCCTGCAAATTTTTTGAGACGACTGGGGCAATTGGGATGATCCGGACGATTATATGGAAACTAGGCTAAAGAGGCCACTGGAATGCTTGTCGCATAGAGAAATATCTTGCTGATGATCGCGCACTTTAAATATATCCAGAAAAACAAACGTGTTCTTTCGCCCCAGATTATCTCTGGAAGGCTGGAACCAAATATTTTAAGCGGCTTTCAATATCGCTGCTCTGTTGTCATTTCTTTTGTTGAGTTAATCAAATGTGACCAGTTAAGCGTAAAATGGCCCGAAAAGTATAAACAAAGGAGTTAAAATTACGGATCAGCAGAATCAGAAGTCTCACCTTTATATAGAAGAAGCGTTTAGGAAGGTGTATTTTCCCTTTCAGTATTTTTTTTCAATCTGACACTACTGTTATTGTGCACATGCGCAGATGATACTCGATACCTGTTCTGTGCAAGTGGTACCCGCACGCTGTTGTTCACACTGACAACAGTAAGCAAACTGCGTTGGTCACTGGTTGGGCTTTGTTAGCTCCGGTTTAGTACAAATTTTAAATTTTTTGGTAACATTTTAGTTTATGTCTAAAGTTCTATTTCATCAGAACAACTATTTTGAAAAGATTTTATGAGCAAGTTCTGTTACCATGTTCGCAGTATAAAGTTTCTCTTGCTTTTGTCTCCCGATTGAATGAATGAACGAATCTTTACTTATATTATACATGGTAACTTAATACATCGTTCAAGACGTACTTTGACAGAAAAAGACTGTCAAGAAAATTCGCTCTGAAATATTTGCCAAAAACACGACGCAGTTTTGTGGAACTAGTTGGGCTGAAATAGATAAGTTAACACAGTACCCTTCAGCCCCAGCCAGTTATCAGTTTGTAAATTCTCCTTACATTATCCACACAAAATAAGTTGTTTGGTAATGAAAATAAAGCAAAGGATCATACACAGTAATTTATCTAAGATGAAAAACAAAATTCTCCCAACCTATTTATAAGGAATTATAGAGATAGTTTAGGAGAATTCAGCAATATGTGTTTGTGGCTGAGAGGAAGAAATTGTAAAAAGATTTGCACGATCGAACACGACGAAAGAAAATGTTTGAACACCTGGAAATTTCCAGGATTTTAAAGAAAATTCATCGGAAAGTGTCTGAGGAAAAAGGATTTGCAGCCGCAATACGGTCGAAAAAACATTCTTAATACAAATAGGTTTATTAATAATAGTTTTTATCATAGTTAGTAGAGGGAGACTTTCATAACCAGTCTCCCTCTACTAACTATGTTTTTATACATCTGAGTTGACTCGAATTGCGAAACAACCGATTTACAGGTAGTACAATAAACTAATATATTTTCTTCCACCCCTCTCTCACGAAATTAAATGGCCTGCCTTTTTTCACGCCATTGAAACTGCAATGCGGATCTGACAGTTGCAGTCTACGGCGAAAAGTTGCAGACTAAAGTGAATTTTTACGGACGCTGAACGGAGTTTACTGTTCTAAAATGCTGAAAAACCTTGCTCATTCTTGCAGATTCTTCATGGAATGGTAGAGAGATTTTTTGAGAATATCAGGTCATAAGTTACAATCAGTATCGCTGCTCAGAAATTATTTTTGGTGTTTTTTTGGGTCCGTGCACATGCCGCCGTCAGCTCACCTGACGTTCGCTATATTTTTTAACAGGAAATTTCGATTATCGTGTTTAAGTATTTGTTTTTGTAGTATTAAACCGTGTGCTTTTTAATCAGGTTATCTAAACCGAAAAATCACTACAATCCATCTGCACTACGCCGAGTGTTTACCAGCAGCAATCTGTAATAAATATTCGTGGCTTTTGTGACACAACACTCGACAGAATGAAGTGCCAGGAATTCCAACAGAGGCAGCACTGAGATTTGTTTCGTTTTCAGTATTGTTCAAATGTCTCTGGTCGGAATAATAAAAAACGCTATTTACACATATCAGTCTCACAAATATAGACTTTGGTGACCGTGAGGATGGCCGGCCACGCATTTCTGAGCTCTCTAGTTTTTACCTTTTTATGCAGCTATTCTTGCCATTCTTGCGGTAATTACTATCCTTTTACTGCTACCTTGCCTGGTATTGCTACTGGATGCTGGTGAGCTGTTCTTTCTGCCCAAATGGAGTATTCCAGGATCTCTACGAAATGTTATTTATTTTGCGAGCACTTGGTTTGTCTTGAATCCACCAAAATTTGCATCTTGAAACTGGCTTCCAACGAGACTACTTACCCCAGGAGACGCCAACCTGTTTGCTTCCTTTCTTTCTTCTTTTGACCAAAAACAAAAACAACCTGAGTACCTCATCTCCGTTAATTTATGCCTTTATTTTTGCATTATATTGTAACTCTGGTACTAAATAAAGCTATTGTATTGTATTGTATTGTATTATTGTAAGATCAACACCGGTCTGCTTCACCTTTAATATCTCGTGAAGAAAGACGCTTTGAAATTGCTGTTCAAAAGAAAGTTGTTGAAAGGCCACATTCCGTACTATTTAAACTCTGATGCTTCATTCAACTTTTTGGAGTTTTATATTACGTTGAGCGGCGACGTCCATCCTGTACCAGACCCAGAATTCGCAGAAAAAGAGACAAGAAATGCCATTTCTGTGTGTACCACGAGACATTTAAAAAAGCGTTGTCTTTAAATCTATACAATTGTATAAGACCGATTGTAAGCACGAAGTCACCAGTGCATGGAATCCACAATAAACAACTCACAATTGCCCATCTCAACGCGGAGTCTCTGAACATGTCTGAAGAACCGACACTTTCACGAGATATTAAAGTGAGATGGCTCTACAGGCCTAGGAGCAGTATGATATCCTAACGATTTCTGAGACCTGGTTTAACTCGACTGTAACCAATATCAGTGTCGAGATTAAAGGTTACCGGTTAGATCGCTTAGGGAAGACCGGTGTCACAGCACAGATGAACCCCCCTACAAATGAACACCCTGTCATATATTGTCTCCTCCATAGCTTCTAGTAATCAAGATCAACCATGCGCGAGGCATGGTGACCATCGATTTTGTCTTTCCTATCAACCTTTGCGCGCAAAGCGTTGCGAGAGGCGTTGCCATCGCATGTTGTATATCCAAAAGGCAAAACATGGAATTGTTATTAATGCTTTCTCCTGTTTAGTAGCAGTTTTACATCCCATTTATCATATTCTACAGAAATAAACACTTCTTTCTTCTTCTACTCAGCTCGAGGTATGCTCTTGGCATGTTTCTTAAATTTGGCATTTCTCAGCCTCGAGGTTCAACCTTTTGAAAAAGGTTCTTGAATGAAAAAAGGTGTTGTTCCTGCACAATGTCTCTGAAAGTAAGACTTGGGCCTGTACAAGATTCGTAATTTAAGAAAGCGAGAAATTTATTTATACCCTTTTGAGGTATTATGGGGTTTTTTTTCATTTTCTCCAAGTTTCTTATAAGAAAAAGGTTCTTCAAGGAAAAATAACTCTCACGTGCATTTTAGAAATGCATGTAATATTGGTTCATGCCAAATCGAGCAAATGAAAAGGACCCAAAAACAACGACCCCAAGCCAAGTCGTCTAAATGCTTGCCAGGTAAGAATCTCTCTGACAGGGATTGTAAAAAGAAAACATGATCTGCAGTTTTTATTTCCTTGCTCAAAAGGCAAATGGTATTTAGCTTTTTCGTCTATATCTCCAAACAACAGCATCAGTAACTGAAAAATCCGATCAAATAAGACTAGACAAAAATTATCATTAAGTTTAACAAACACAGTGGGACAACAGAAGAGACATCATTCAAAAGTCTTTTCTTGCAATCCACTTAATATATATTTTACAGAAACTGCCAGTGGTTCATCACTGATTGACAGCTCAACAGTTACTAACATTACTGCATAATCCTTATGCTTGATAAACAGTGGAAAGATGCTTCCATGATACAAAAGCCATGATGAAGTTCAATCCATTTAAAACACCAAACTCTCACCTCCACCCACACCCAACAAACAAGGCTATGCATCCTAACTGTTATTTTTTTTTGGTTTTTAAGTACAGGCACCTGCAGTCACATTTAGAGTCATTCATCAACTTACATGTCTTCACTTAAGACTTAATTATGTTGTGACAGATCGATTTTCATTCAATTGACCTTGAATCGAACACTGGTGAACCAAATGCGAACAGAGCTTCTTGAGTTTTGATTGGTTCTCCAAACATTCAGCGAATGCATGTGCAATGTCACTTGATTTTGGAACATGTCTATATCAAGCTGTGTTTTGATATTAATTTTGATATGTCTGGAGAACAAGATTCTGGACACAGCTAATGTCTCAATAGATCTAAAATAAACACCTACAGTTTGTAAGTCTTTTCTAACTGGACAAACAAACAGTTTGACTGATACCACTAATTAAAGTGTTCTGAGTTTATCTGTCCTAGCATTGGCATATGAAACCAAAAGTAAAAATGTAGTGTCAGAACAAGTTTTTCAAGGTCAAATGAAGATCACTCTAAATATACCAAGTAAAACATAGACTATCATTAAATAAATGGCAACTGCCACTTAAATCATTTTGTCTTTCAGTCAGGCAGTTGAAATACATGCACAGTGGTCAAACATTAATGACAAGTAGTATTATGATACAAGTGCTTTTGGAACTTTGTCGAGGTACATGGTAGTCTGTCCAACTAAATACATTTACATCATAAAATTAATCTACTTATCACAATATTAACCACTGTTCCTGTATTTCAACTGACTGAAAGACAAAATGATTTAAATAGCAGTTTAATATAAATGATTTTCAAAACATTGACAAAAAAATTATATTCAACAGCATCAACAAGACAGTGTGGATTCTAGCAAGACTTCTAATGATAAGAGCCACCACATATGATATAATTATTATGTTGTAGATTCTACAGGACCAGATGCCTCTCATTAAGGCAGTACATGCATGCAGGCATGATGGAAGCAGGTCAGAGCTGGTACGGTTGAAATAAATGGAGCACTGAAGGCGCGAGTACACTAGGGGAGTCCGGGGGCATGCCTCCCCAGAAATGTTAAAATTTAGCTTCTCTAAAATGCACATTTGGTGCATCCGCAGAGAGAACTAACAAAAAAATGAACTGAAACTTACGGTGAAAATTGCTTTTGTTCAGCAGCAAATTGGCATTTATCGCTATCCCAAGTGCGTAGGTTGAATGCTGCTGTCGCAATTTGTTGCTATTTTCCTGTTAGAAGATGTCGCCTTACATGTATTATAATTGTATATACTTTTGCTTTTAAAAAGTTCACAGTTTGTTTTAAATTTTAAAAACATGCGACTAAGTTCAAAAGTTGGTCCGGCCATGGCCGGACCCACCGGACCAGTTCCACCGGGTTTGCCATGTACATCCATTATGAAAAACATATGGGTCCATTCCATATTGCCCGAATTATGTTTGATTGACAGACAATTCACAGAGAAACTAAAACATCTGAAGCGTAGTGTACAGTAACAGTGGTAAAGATAAACTTTTAAGGAACTAAACAAAGTTCTGAGACACATTTCAGAGTAATATAAATTAAAGCAGTTTTTTTAAGAAATGTTTTTAGCAATTTTCTTAGAAGTTTTCACAGAAAATGATTTTATGCACTAACTAAAGCCTTACCAAAACTAAGATGCAAGTCTGTGTATAAAGTGTAAGATTTGACCAGCTTCAAACTTGTGTTCAATTTTCACTCTGTTTGGCCACTGATGAAAAACTTGCACTGAATTGCATTTTAATTGTAGTCGCTCAAAAATGATACAGGTCAATACAATTCCATGCAAGTCAGTGCAAGTTGGTGGCCAAACAAAATGCAAATTGAATGCAAATTTAAAACTTGCACTAAATAGCACCCATGTTTGTTCAGGGCTTTTGATTGGTGTAAATTAAGTCTGTCATACATGTGGTATAGGCGAATCTTTGCTAATGTCATTGTTTACATTTTGCTTCATTAGCATACGCACTTACCGAGAGAAATAATTCTGCTAGATAAGAACTGAAATCAGAACCTAAAAAAGCTTTAAATTTCAAACTTACTTATCAAAAAAATTTGTAGCTTTTTATGTTCAGTTTTTTAGACTATAATTTAATAATGGCTTTCAATGTATACAAAACAGCTGGGTGGCAAAATCCTTAATGAGCCATACATTTGCTGTAAAAATTCGAGTTTTTAAATATGCATCACTCAAAATGCATTAATAACACATTGGACTGAAATTTTCTGCCAAACTTATCTTTCAAAGCCCTATCATTATTCACAGCTGATCATTTAATTTCTCAGTATGAAACTAAGGTTCATTTACTAATGAAGCAAAATGTAAATAATGACATCAGGAAAGATTAGCCTATGTCTATTAATTAAAGTATATTTAGAGGACTGTAGAGAGCAACTATAATACATATGTACTTCATACACAATACTTAGTTGGTTAAAATGCATTGAAAACATTACCACACTTGTTCTAATAAATAATATATATATTATATAGTACAATATTTCCTTTCAGTTTCATCAAATCATGCTTGGTGCTGGGATGGGCTGCCTGTGTTTCCAGATGAAGTAGTCTCCCTGTGTCACTACTCAATTTCCAGCTTCACTTTTGCAATCTGTTCAAACTCCTGATTCAAGTGATTTAGCCAGTCCTGCTCTGGTTCGGGCTACATGTATAAATAAATAAGCAACAATTCAGCAATCATGGAAAAACTATGTTCAGTTTTGTTTCACTTCAACAGGAAACTCACTGTTAATGTACTGTTAACAACATATCCCACTCAAATAAATAATGAATATTTGACAAACAGTTGAGGATAACATTGTAAAAACAAGTCTGAATTCATCATTGCAATCACTTTAGTGGGAACTCTTACTGCAATTACGAAACTGGACTACTGTGTGAAAATCCTGAAGATCTTCATGTCACACTTACCTGCAGTTTTGTCTGCTTCTTTTTCTTGATGACCTTTTTAGCTGGTTCCTCAATGGGTATATCATACAGAGCAACCACTTTCTTCCTCTTTCTGGGGGATATAAAGGAGCTCTTCACCCCCAAAGGTTGCAGAGGACTTGGAGCAATGATTGGAGAGAATGGCACAGGTGAATTGAGCGACTCAAACCCAAAGCACCCATCATCAACTGGTTGTACTGTGACAGTGTGAGGTGTAGAATGGTCTGTGTCTAGCGAGTGTGTGTCCATTAGGTTTGCGTTATGACAATATACCCCAGGTTCAGATTCTTCATGATCCAATACCATTGGTGAACAGGGCATCGAATCTAGTATCTCCAGTTCAGACTCGATATCGCCATCGTAAGGATTACTGTAGATTTGCTTTGGAGTTTTAAGATGACTTGACGAGTTTTCCTTTCCCTAGGAAGTGATCAAAAATTAACAAACTACTAGGGAATGGTTAAAAACTAAAAGGGGGAGGTAGAAAGGTTGTGTGTGGAGTCATGATTTTTCCAACTGTGGCTTAGGGGAGGGTCATAAAC
>JAOBYH010128763.1:0-11019 GCA_025403525.1 Umimayanthus kanabou
ATTTTAGTTTGGATACTGCACAAGGTGATGGAAATAGTTTGGTTCTCGGCTAATTTTCGTCAGTGAAACATCGCCTACGGTGTTGTGCATGTACAAAGTTGATTTTAAATATGTCTTTATGAATTATTATAGTCCTTTCTTGCTGGCCAGACCAACGGCTAATTAAGGAAGCATACTTATGCTTCCGTTTGGTTTTTGCAAATGGAAAAAAACAAATGTACATCCAATACTTGCGATTATCTCTAAGAACATTTTAACATTTTGAGAACATTTGAGGCTGAAATCTTCAAAATATTTTAATAAGAACATTCAATCTCAGTCCAAAATTTAGACGTTCTTATAAAAAAGTGTAAATTCCAAAGCTAAGATATCTGCATTTTTCGATTTTGAGTTTTTTAAGTCTCGAAACCAGTTGTCATTAAACGACATGAGCACCTGATTCTAACGACTTTTTGACCCTCGAACAGTGATTACAATATAATAGCATTTGCATTTATAGTTGTTTACCACACATTATTTAGTTGTTTCTATAGTCAGATGATTTAGTTGTGAAAATTCAGTCTTGCTGGCATCCAATATTGTATCCGCGATCTGCCCATATTCTTATATCCGCGACAATCAGTCTCGTAGTTATCGCGGGAGTCCGCGAATTGTTTTGACCGCGATCTTCAAGCATGATAATGTATGCGATTATTTCAGCAATCCCATCTGCGATCTGCGAAATCCAATGATTTCCCGTGATACCGAGTTTATCGCGAAATCCAACCATAATCGCGGCCACGATACGCGTGATGTTCTGTGATTTTTAACTGAATCACAGAGAAAATCGCGGGTGCGATTAGGCTGCGATTTTTAATAAATCGCGGATTTTTTTCCCAAGGGTAAGGATTTAACCCTGCTCAATCACAGGGTTAATTTTATTCCAGCTGGGTTAGCGCTATATACCCAAAGGAAAAAATTTATCATGTCTTCAAGCAACGCAATTTAACCCCAGGATAAATTTTAAAAAATAATAATATCCTGGGGATAGCGTGATCTATCCTGAGATAAGACTTATATCCCCTCTTTGAACAACTGGATCCTGGTGTGAAACTTGTATTTTTGCAACTTTGGCCATTTGGCCCTCCAGCTTTACAATATTTTCCTCAGCGTTGGGTTGCTTTTACAGTAGATCTAGATCACGAGCCGCTAGCTTGCTTTTTTCAAACCAACTGACGTCACGAACATTGTCATGTGATCTTTGGCCGTGTGATAGTTGGGACAATTCCCATGTATTTTGAACAAGAGAAAAAGGCTTTATGACATTATCTGAAGCTGTGGACTTTAAAACCTTTTCTTTAACACTATAAACAAACAAATTAAGCCAGAAAAAAATTCTGTCATATACACTTTAAATTTTAAGTATACTAAGAACTGTCTATTTTTAATGTGGCAATTGTAATTAGTGAAATTATTTTCATTATTTATTATTATTACCTTTATCATTATCATTATCATCATCACCGCTATCATCAATAATAATCATCATTATTGACATTATCATCATCATTTCTGCCATCATGATCATAATCAGCATTGTCATCATCAACTTAGTATCATTATTTTAAGATCATTTTCACCATTGATCATTATTACCATTTTTTATCATTTTTATCACTATTATTATCATCACCTTTATTTCCATCATTGTTATTATCATACATGAAGTACTTACCAGTACCACCAGTACAGACAACTCTTCATGATAGTACACCATTGCTGCTCCACACTGCTTCTTAAACTCTCTATGAACATTGTTATCCCTGCAGCTGAAAATTTATCAATGTTACTTACAGTACCAGCAACAATTATTTTTACAACCCAAGCTCTTCATTGTTCAAAGGGTACCATATTACATGAAATTTTTGCGACATGTTAATTTCGTGATATTTAATTTTCGCGTCACTTACATTTTGCAATTTTTTTTTAAATCGCGAAATTTGCGAAATTAACATGTCGCGAACATTTCATGTTATAAGGTAGATAGTCCAATCAATGATAAAAAAGACCTATTATACAGTTACCAAACAATTGCTACAAATTTAAAAGTAATTGCTAAATATCTTTATTCCTTAATATTATTATAATTATTATTATTACCAAGTGTAACAGAAAAAAATAATGCAGTTGCTTACATTTCATTCTGTCGCAAGTCATGTGGAACATCAATCATCACCTTGTGATACATGTTCCTGACAATTGGACCACTAGAGAGAGATGGAACAGTAAGTTACAGTGTTGAGTTTTTACAAGGCGTGATTGCTGTCTATGCTGTGACTACGTACAAGACAGTAAACATTTTGTAAAAAGAACTTCCAATTGGTATTTGCTTTACACAGGGTGGTAGCTGCAAAATCTCATCATTCCTTGGTTCATGTTTTACTGTCATCCATTTTACGTCCAATATTTTACAGTGATCTGTTATCTGGGAACCCTTTGACCACAGGGTTCAAAATAACCTTTTCTGAACTTGCTCAAATTTTGCCGACTTATTTCAAAAACCAAGATATCTACTGGCTATTTTGTAGCGATTGACTAAAAAATATTGAACAAAAACAACCTGTAATGGCCAGGATATTGCCGGCTATGGCCTACAGCCGGCCATTATTTTTAACCCTGGACCACCCTCTTTATGAGCATGAACCTGAGGGAAGTGTAAAAACCAGAAAAGGGATGAGAAAAAAGGATTAGGAGAAAAAAATGATGTAAATTTTATTAAAAAAGGGAAAGATGGACAGCGAATAACAAAAAGAGATAAAGTTGGGGGAAATACATGTACAAAGTCATGTAATAGGGGAAAATTGAATGGAGGTGTGGGCTGGCAAGAAGGATTGGATCAAAACACCTGTTACCTCAATATGGAATACAAATTTTTGACTTACTTGTGATTTGCAGGTCGGATTCTTTCTCTGGGGACAATCTCATTAAAAGTCGCATCCCAACCAGAATACTGGATGACATAAAACTAACAACAAATAGCATATAGCAGTCAATATCGTGTTAATTTGTACACAAGGCAAAGAAACATTCCAACATCTTGTTGGAACAGTTTTTCTGTAGGTAGTTTGTGATGTTCATTTTTTGTTTCTTAACAACAATTTGGCCCAACAATAATAATAATAATAATAATAATAATACTTTATTTCTATAGCGCTTATTCCAAATTGTCCACGAGCGCTTTACAAATTTAGATTCAATAAAATTTACAAGTGAAGAAATTAAACATTTTGAAAAACATCATTCTTAATTTTGTATTTGAAGTACAGTGCATGTAGAATCGGGTTTCACTATCTTAAAACCTGTACTAGCAAAAAATGGATTTTTTAAACAAACTATTTTCACTCATCAAGGTGATGGAGAGATGGACTCTCAGCCCAAAACACACCATCTGACATATTGCTGAATTCTCCTAAACTGGCCTTGTAAGTTCCTTCAATTGTAAAAAGGCTGAGAATTTTGTTTTTCACCTCATGCAGAAAAAATTACTGTAAGTGTATGATCATTTGCTTTGTTCTCACTACCAAACAACTTATTTTGTGTGGATAATGTAAGGAGAATCTACATACTGATAAACTGGCTGAGACTGAGAGGGTTAACACTATATAAGCTGGAGACAGGTGCCAGCCCTACATGTATGAGACATTAGGCTTGACAAAGGTTTTCATATTTTGGAATGCAGGTGTATAGCCAATTCAACCTACCCTTCAGATGTTCTCTATGGTAATTCATTTTCCAGTATTTATCTTAAAACTCAGAAGCTAGCGCAATTATAGGATGTATTTTTATAGAATTTAAGTAAAAGTGTATAGTGTAACAGGACAAGAAGAAAAACGTCATGTTTTGTACCTCTCCTTTCTTGAGCACAATTCTTGCGAGCCACCACCCGCAGGGTTCATCATCAGACGTCCGTGTATAAACCTAATGTCAGAATAATATAAATTGACAGTATAAAGAAGCACATATTTGACAGATCCTCATCAACGACTGGGATTTCAACATGTTTACAATTATTCTTAACACATTTTTCAGACAATGAAATTTGTACTTGCAAACAACTTTGCTGTGTTATTATTTTACGAATTCTGGCATCAAATTAATAATCTTCACATATATTTTTAGGCAAACGTAAAGCTAAAATAAGACAAAAAAGTATTTTAAAAGCGTTTACCATTTAGCTTATTTTCTTACTACTAGAAAATAAATTCCTACCAGTTGGAAACAGTGGGGACTGAGAAGCTGAGTGGAAAAAGTGTATGATTGTGTGTGTGTGGTGGGGGGAGGGGGTGGAAAGGGGTAAACCCTTCACTGTCACATTGTTTAAGAAAAATACATTACATAAATAAAGACTATCATCTTCCAGAGTTGATTGCAGATACCCTGTGGTAAAATGTCCATTTCTTTATGCTCCATTCTCATGTATTAGCTCAACACTACCTTCTAAAGAACATTTGTTGTTGTATATAGTTTTGGTACTAGGAACTAAACAACAATTGTATCGAGGACTGTATTCATACTTGCCTGAAGGCAATTTTTATGAATACATACATGTGCTAAGTTGCATTTCCACACTTCTGACACATTTCTTGCAATTTCAAGAACTAAATCTTGTGTGAAATTTCATTTAATGTTCAGACTAGGGGTGCACAACCAAAGTGGAGGGACTGGGTTTAATTATCAGTTGGGTCTTACAAAACCTACAACTTTTGGAAAAATGATTGTTTTTCTTGCTTATAAATTGAACTGCTGTGGCCATGGTTTAATACTCTTTCCCACTTCGCAAGGATTTTCTGGGCACATAATTATGTAGGTTCATGATCAATTTTTTTGCTATAAAAGCAGTAACCTGGCACTTGTTCAAACATAATTTTTCCATACCAAATATTTGAACAGTCTGCTGTGTTTCCATCTGCTTGTTATTTAGATAGGACAGGTTTAATTCACTGATAAGGAATCAAACAAATTTCCAAAAAGATGAAGATGAAGAAAGCCTTTTATGGGATTCATTTTTGTTGTGCACTTATACATATTGTACATAGTCAAGTTTTCTTATAGTCTCATTCAACACTCATATTACCCATGAGATTCGCTAAACACTGTGCCAAAGTGTACTCTGTTTCATTTAGGAGCACTGAATCTGTTACATGTAAAGGATTTGAACCAGTTTTTAGGCATTTCTTGATAATTTTACATCACATATTGTAAATATTTTAAGAATTATTAATTAATAGCTTGGGTTTTTTCTCTCTTTTTTATATATGATGTAATATTACGAACATTGAAAAACAAAGCCAGGTTATTTCATAAAGTATTATTATTATAACAGCTAAAAGAATGTTCTCACTGCACTATTTTTTTGGCTGTGTGCAAACGAGTGACAAAATTTTAGTATTTAACATTAGCAAGAATAAAACTCTGTGCGTGGCAGCTTCAGGTAAACCAAAAATATATCTCCCTTTTTATTGTATAACTCCCTTCTAACAAATCTACATGCAGAATTGCACACCTGAGTGAGATCCCATGTGACCAGCTGCCAAACATTGTATCACATGGCTTTGTTTACAAATTCAACCGCAAATTTTCATTTTATTTCCATGTGCATGTCTAACTGCCTTTTTACAAGCACAAATTGTGTTTTCTTAACTGCTGCGATTGGAAATCAAATTGTCTTGCTCCTTAAAATCTGAACACAGTACCAAACGCCAAGTTCTAAGAATATTTTTCAAAATAAAATGTACGGATGGTATCGCCAAAAGGTCGGAGATCACGCAGTTGCGCAAGTACACTTGCAAATAATATGATTATGTATACCGTTGTACGAACTATATATTTTCGTGGTTTACCAGATGTACTGTACGACTCGTGAATCTTCGCAAAAATGTGATCTCGGAGTGCTCAGTAAAATGTTTGGGAAATAAATAAACGTTTCATCATTCATACAGCTTTTATATAAACACTTCATTTCGCAAGACGTGACTTGGCCAACACCGCGGTGTCTCCGTCTGTCAAGATTTCTTTCTCACGTGCTCACTCCCGCAGAAAATCGAATGTTTGTGTTGGCCAATTCTGCCAGAGTCCCTTTTGAACAATAATATGAAAACCAAAAAGTAGCGGTTTAAATCTAGTGATCTCCTCTTGGCCAGCACACGTGGGTGAAATAGACGAAATAAACACTGTTATGAAACAATAGGCATCTACTTTGCATACGCAAATCAAAAACAAGGCAAAACGCGATTGTGCAATCTTTTTCGCAGCCATAGAAAACCTGACAAATACACCACCATAAGGTTCATCAAATTAACACTACTGTATCCAAATGTTTTAGCAATTATCAAGAATATTAGGAATACAGTTTTCTTTGTCCACTAAAGTGTAGCAAAAGAAACAGGAAGGAAAAACGTATTTGCAAATGCAAAATGTGATCGGCCGAGCAGGACAGCGCATTGGTAAACATGCAAAATGAGCAGTATTCATATAACATACGCACCTCAACTTCGTCATCAACATAGAGATCACATCGCTGATTCATGGACGGGGGTAGACGGACTTCTTCATATGGTACGCGCTTGGGGTTGTTTATACTAAAACACAATTTATTCAAATACAAAGGTCAAAATGTGTGCGCGTGGTGTGAAACGCGCGCAAAGTACTTACTCATGTTGCAAGACTGTGGTGACTTCATCCTGGTGAATATTCCGCACAAAGCCCTGAAGTAAGATAAATGATATGATTATTTTGTTTTCTCAAGGAAACGTTGAGAAACTCGAAGGTTATTACTTTGTAGTAGGCCCCGTTCTTTCCACACACTTCTACAGCCAACTCCTCCATCTTGTCCCAGTGGCTCGACCCTCCCGAGGCACGCCGGGATATCAACAAATCTTTGAAATCTGATCCTGTGATGAGAGGGAATGGGGCGAGGTACCAGCATGCACTTCTGTCAGCTGATGTAAACACAGATCGTTGAAGAGAAGCGAAAGAAACACAGAACTTATTGAATTGGAGCGATTGCGTATTATAATACCTTTGTTTTTTTACAAATCACAGTAAGCTGTTTACTACTAAAGAGTTGTTTCTATGTTTCACTGCCTGTTTTTGCAACAACAAGAGAAGATCGCATGAGAATTCTATAATCAAATGTAAAATGTTGTTGTCATCAACGGGATTCTGTCTGAAGATATATATTGAATATTCAAAATTATATATTTTGATTGTCAGGAAATGTAAACGTATCTATTTGTGTGTTTTGTTTTGTTTTGTTTTACTAACATGCTCAAAATTTGCTTAATTCCCCAGAGTACCGCGACTAAATAACCGGTCAGTTTATACCAAGTAAACAACAAGCAACTGCGAGAAGTGTTTTGAAGGAAGAAAGCGTTAAGCGGACGTGAATGAATCGGACTGTGCAATATTTGCATGAAGTCATTACACCCATCTCACTTTACAGATGGAAGTTTGCCGGTTTTTGTATTCCCCAACTCTCTGACTTTCTATGCAGACGATCAGACAAGTCATAAACAAGTACTCACCGTATATAATCCTTATGATTTTGTTCTCCGCTTCAAAGGTGGGCAATTTTCGTCATTTTCTATTCTAATTCTATAAATAGATTCGATTTTATCTTTGTCGTGTCTTATGTAATTTGAAATAGCTCTAAATTTGGACTGGTTTGCATCTGTCCAGTAATAATTGTTTCTTTAGACTTATCAGATAACTTCATTATATACCGTAAATGATGTGTTATCTATAGCAGGCAGACAGTATAATATACATATCATATGCGTGTACCTTTGAATGTACTAAGATTGCTTAGCAAGAATGTGCCAAGATCTGTATATAAATATTTGTCTTCAGAGAAATTTGAAAGATGATTTGTTGTAGAAAGTTTCCATCACTATTAAAATATATGCTGCTGCAATAAGATACTGACTACAGTAGTGAATGTTTGTCAGGGTGTAATTCAGTATGATGGAGTGTGTAACATTAACAGAACAGTAACCTTTTTAATATACATGTGCATGGTACTTTTATTTTACGTACATTGAGTGAAGTATACATGTCTAAATTATATGATCCAACAGAAAGGTTTAAATAGTTTGAGTTAGACAAATTTTTAAAGAGTCTTAAACTCTTATAACTAATTTCATAGCAACAATAATAATAGCTATAAAATATAATTAATTATATATTTTGTATGTACAGTGTATAAATTAAGCCAGCAAGAATATGCAAAAGTACTAAATAAAAAAACAGTCACAATTCATTTATGAAAACTAATATAGATCAAATTTAGATTTGAAATTGATCAATAATTTTCTATGATGCAAAATAAATAAATAAGCAAACTACTTTTTCTAAAATATCTTTTTACAAAATCCCACACTAGTTCTATGCACAGCACCAACCAGATATGCAGTGGTGGATTCTGAAGGTGTAGTGAAACCAAGATGTTGTATCGACATGTAAGTGAATGATGTGTATGGTACACTGTACAAACATACAAGATGCAGGGTTTGAAATAGTGGCCAGCCAAAGGCAAAATAAAGGCCAAAATTTTGGAAATGGCAGGTAAAAAAATGAACCACCAAATGAAAAGTAAAAATCGAAAAGTCTACTTTTGTTTGATGGCTCTCTTGAGCCAGTTGGGCTTTGATGTTCCACAAAGTGTTAATGATCATCCAAGATAAAGTTGACCAGTACTAACAGAATCACGACAGTGAATAATTCCTATCCAGCATAATAAATTCAAGGAAGGTTTCCTGCCAAAAACTTCCCAGTATACATAAACAGGATAGGTTCCAAGGGACTAACTACAATTTCCACCTCCAAATTAGGAATTCTTTTTCTCTTTTCCTTCACTAGTTTCACTGTTCATCCAAGTAAAAACCTGTAAAAGAGCCTCTTTGTGGTTTGAGTGATTGATGGTGATATTTGGGATATTTATACAGCACTTCAACATACACATTTAAACCACTATATATATGATTTATAGTGCTGAGCGGCCAAATCTTACTGGTTACCCTCCATTTTCTTTTGTCTACTAGTACATGTACAACCAATCACAGTAACTTTTTAAGCTGTTGCAGTTGATTGCCAACCCCAAATACTTTTCAGAGTGATATATAACAAGCTCAAATAGGTTGGGTAGTAATAAAAGTGGTGGTAACCGGTAATACCTTTAATTAGCTCATGTCCACTCTGAAATCTACAGTGTAATCCGTCATTTGGACATATCAACTGGTCTCACCAGCCATGACAAGTTCCGCATTCATGTCTCTGAACATGGAATGCAAAAAGTTCTTGGCAAGAAGGAAATTGTGGCTGTGCTCTTGCCAAGCAGAGAAACTGAGGTAATAATAATAATAATAATAATAATAATAATAATAATAATAGTAGTAACAATAATTATAATAATATAAATAATAATAATGATCAAAATAATAATACTTGTACTAGTAATAAATATCGAAGCTAAAAATGATTATATAAATGTTATGTAAAACTTTGACAATTTGTAGTTATTATATAAAACAAACATTTCTGATCACTTGGTCATCTTCAAACCAGAAGATGATCAAGTGATCAAAAGCTTTTGTTTTACAGGTATAATATAACTATAAAGATTTACCAATTTGGACGGAGATGAATCTAATAGCAATTGTTATTTTAATAGTTAAAACTATTATCTGTCTGTCCACTGATCATGACTTATGTACGATCATAAAATTACTGACAGAGGTTGTAAAAGCTGGTATGTTGAAGTTGAGCGTCTCAGTGAGCGTGCATCACACCAAACCCCGGCAACAGCATACATACATGTATACTGTAACTAGTTTTTAATTGACAGTCTGTGGTTCGAGTCAACCAATGAAAACTCCTTTGGTGACTTGTAAGGCCCGGTTGTATGAAGAGTAGATAACTTTATCCAGCGGACTATCCAGCAGATAAAATTGGTATGTTCCTAATTTTGATTGGACAACGCGCCAATTTTATCCACTGGATAGGGATTTATCCGCTGAATGAAGTTATCCACTCTTCGTACAACCGGGCCCTGTACTCTCCAACCCAGACTGCTGATTGCCGGATAACTATGGCCTAGCTTTTACGTTAAGGTTATCGAACTTACTTTTGCACTTAATGCCGTTTTTGTAAGAAGAAGTTTCATTTTTAATCCCCTTAATTATCGGTTTTACACATATACCTTAACCAGGGACAGACAAACGCACATTCGATGCATGAGCATGCACTACAGCACTTCAACTTACCACATTTAAACCACTATACTTGCGCTATATACACTATTGACTGGTATCGTGCAGATGCACAGACCACACGGTATGGAGTCCTAACACTTTGGTCTGAAAACTTGCTAAGATCCAGACGGTTTAAACTACACATTTTAGAGCTGACGGTCACTTGAAAGCAAGCTTTGAAGTTTACCCTCCAAATTATTAAGGGTCAAAGGCGCTAACCAGAGGAAACTTCGTACTTACGCAGGTGCAGCCAGTTGGAATGCTCGCCATCCAGAGGAATTCAGTCTAACACTTTTTAAAAGAAAGTTCTTGTTCTCAGAAAATAAGTAAACAGCGCGAATGGTCAAATAGTAATAAATGTGTCTTACTTGGACTGCAAAACAGTTCTTTTAATTTTAGCTAGACAACAACCCCGATTTTCTGACTTTGAGTAAATAATAGGGCTGTTCTGAACACTTGTGTGTACGGAACTTTGCCACGAGAAACATTAAACGTATAGAACTTATCTTCTTCTGAGGATTGATAAATGGATAAAGGCCTATTTTAGTATGAAGCGTTACATAGGATTCAGCCTGGCTTGGAACCTGCTGTACTGCAAACGAATTTCATAAACCGGACACAAATGACCAGGCTTATCTAATACAACAGCGTAAAATCCCACACTAAATTATTTCTGCGCTTATATGACTTCGTAAAGGAGTTTGGGCGGGCTTACAAGCAGGAGGAGGGGGGG
>JAOBYH010128874.1:0-18212 GCA_025403525.1 Umimayanthus kanabou
AATGAGTAATAATAACTGATTATTATCAACAAAAATTGGTGACTCAAAATCTCAGTATAATAATAATAATAACAGTAATAATAATAATAATAATAATAGTAATAGTATTATAATAACAATGACTTTATTTCAACAATATTCTATAATTTCAAATGAATACAAACAAATCGTATCAATACAATCTCGACTGCTATGCAATAGAATACTAATTATTTTTATTATTATTATAACTATAGTATTTACAAAATTTATGATAATTATAACATTGATAATTATAATGACAATAAATTTTGTCGGGAGAACATCATTTTTTTGCGCAAGTTAACTTAAGGAAGATAATCACACGTGTGCGTATTACAATTTAATACAACTAAATCTTTGAAGTAGAACTTTACATAAATGATAATAAATAGAATAATGACTATTTTTTCAGAACATCGTTAAGTTGCTCTTTTCTTCCCTTACTGCAGAATCAAACATTGGCACGCAAATTACGCGCACGCGACAAACTTCATTTATTATTTTCCTTCATCGTCTAGTTAATTGTAGTGACTCCGCGTTATTCGGACGTTTTGGGGTAATTCTGAAAATTTTGAGTCATTCATTCTCGTAAATAGTCTTTCTATCTGAGTGCTTTTCAATAATGTTTGACCTTTCGGGTTGCGTAATTAAAAGAGCAAATAAAATCAATATAAAACTTTTCACCTCTTAAGAACTTGTATTACCAGGCCGGAAATTAACAGCTGTGAAAACACTACCCTTAATTCTATCAATTTTGTTTTATTGTGTTTCGGGATGTCATTAGTTTTATGGAAACCTCCTCACTGATCTTCATACTCACATCGTGTTCCCATGTTACCCAATGGCGGCTAGGTGCTAACAATGTTCAACTTCAAATCATGCATGTCCTCACATTCACAAGCCTTCAAGAAAACCAATTCCCAAAACTGATTTTCCTAAAAACCAATTTTGATCATGACTGACGAACATCGATTGCAACAAATTTGCTAATTTCAGGTATTTAGGTCGCTTTCCACTTATCCGATCAGGCCGGCCGGAAAGAACTGGTTCTGGCCAGTTTAATAAATGGAAAGGTCCAAGGCGTGCGCGTACATTTTTCCCGCCACAACTCTCCAAATTCCCGCGCTTTGACCGACCGGAGCGGGAGAACTTAGCGGCTCTGATCCATGAGCAGGGCCATTCTGGCCAGAACCAGTTCTGAGAACTCGTACCGGCGTTCCACTTTAAGAACTGACCGGTCGGACCGGACAAATGGAAAGCGACCTAAGTTTCTAAATTCTGTTGATACTTACTTGATGGAGTCAACTTTTTTTGAACAGATATCGTCGGATCCCTTTCCAGCACAAGTTAGTGCTTTGAATCAACAATCCTAACAGACTTTTGAGAACAAACCTTGTCGAGATTACTGTAAAGCCAGAAATTGAGAACAACTTTCAGTCCACGTCCATCAGTAAAATGGAGGGAGAGGGCGGGGGGTGGTTAAACATCCTCACATGCACTACCACCACCTGACAACACTGGAAAACTAAAGGTTATGCGAGTTTCTCACCATGGTTTATATTAAAGCATAACTTTCAATATGTATTTAGTTAAGCATCCAACTTTAGCTCTGGTATTTAATCTACCACTCATATTGCCGGATCTTTGATACATTCTCGAAATGACTATAACAGTCACTGACACCATGTGATCGTCCAGTTGAGAATACACTTTTTTATAAGAACGTGAGGCTGAAACATACACTACTGAAATTTTTAAATAAGTGCTTTCTTGCCGACCAGGGAAGGGGCTAATTAATAAAGCGTATAATTTACGCTTCCCATTGGTTCGTGTGAATGGGAAATAACAAATGTGCACCCAATACTAACAATTATGTTTAAGAACGTTTTAAGAACATTCGAGGCTGAAATCCTCAAAATATTCAAGAACATTCAGCCTCAGCCCAAACATTAGACGTTCTTATATAAAAAAAGGAATGTACAATGCCTTCAGTTTTGCCAGCCAATCAGGTCCCAGATTCCACGAATGTTGGTATGTGTAACTTAGAAGTAGAGAAGTCCCACTCAAATCTTTGCACTGACTCCAATGTCAATATTTCAGGACTCGGTTATTCGAAAATTGGCAGTTCAGTTCAACCCAGGGTCAGGCCAAATTTTAAACCAAACTTCTTCATCTACGAATGCAGAACCCAGTGGTTAATTACAAGATTACTACTGCAATGATTCGCCGGAAACTACGAAATAACCGACTCAGCTTTGGTTGAGGAAATGAGCATAACCGTGCGTTATAGCATTTTAGCACTGGATACAGAGGGGTAACCAAACAAGTTATTAGGAAGCCGTCTTTATGTGCACCTAGGGTGCTGAAGAGAAAATATTGAGCACACCTTTTTTTTAACCAAAAACTCTTCAACCCCGCTAATGGAAATACAGATATTATTTTTTTACTCTACCTTTAATGTCAATAATTTTTATTTTACCCCATCATTTTCTCTGCAGCTCCCACCCCGGTGGCCGTAAGTAATAGCTGGTCCCTTGTCATTCTTACAAAACAGGCACGAACTTTGGGGCTTGTCATTTCAGGCCGATTTACACTACACGAAAAAAGTGGAACGGATCGGAAAAAAATGGAAAGGATCGGATAAATCTCGTCGTGTAAACGACAATTTATCCATTCCACTCTTATCCGATCCGTTCCCGGAAGGGTACGCAACCGTATGCGTACCCGTTTGGGAACGGATCGGACGAAATTCGGTACCGCACCCACTTTTTTTTATTTATTTCCCTTCGTGTAAACGCACAGCTCCCTTTTGGGTACCGGACCCTGCAAGGTTTTACGACCCAACTATGATGTTAGTACAGCGACCTACTACAGGACGCATGCTCGATAAAAACAACTATCCGGACCTCTCAGAAAGAAGCGTGTAAACAGATCTGTACCCGTTCCCAATGATGCTTATGACGGACCCAACATTTATCCGATCCGTACCTACAAATTTGCCGTGTAAACAAGAACTTGATACATGGAACGGTACCCGTTTTTATCCGATCCGTTCCCACCTTTTACAAGTGTAAATCGGCCTTTATTCTATCGCTGTTGTATTTCCGATGCTGTACTGCAGGCATAACACACCCGGCATAGATAACACCCACACTCTCGGTCTCTCCCACGCACACGACAAACCTAACAGTGTGCCAAGTCACACACCTTCGCTCAGTGAGCGTCTGTACATGTGAGAGTGTGAGAGTGTGTCACACACACATGAGAGTGCGACACTAGCGCTTATATAGCCCCACACACGTGTACGCTCTTTCAAAACACACATAGAATCACACACTCGTCGATGCTAACGCAAGAACTATCAATCGGCAACACGTACACAAGCAAAACGCACACGGTGGGCGGGATTGCGCATTCATTGTTATTCTGTAGTGTCAAACTAACAGATTCAGTTGTTTGTTCTTTGGCGGGAAAATCCCAGTATTTATTTTTTCCAGACTTGCATGGGTTCTCTTATAAATTGCGGACAAACTGTCGGCAGAATTTGAAGCAGTCAAAGGAAATAAGGACGAAAAAGCCGAACTACAAGTCATTAGTTTCGTTACCGGAACAGAATGCGACAAAGTGCTGTGTGTAGGTTTTCTATACAAAAAAGCTCTTTTCACATATTGCAGCTACAAGCTCCACCACAAAAGATTATGAAAAAGAGAATGTATATTAATCATTTGACCAAATTAAAAATCCATTCTAAATATGCTGAAATTAGTTCTCCATATCTTCGACATCTTGGGAACTAGACGCGACTTGAAATATTTTTCTCCTTTATTTAATTCCGTTATACTTGTGGTGATTTCAATAACCAATAATGTAAGGATATATTGCATCAAAATCTCCCACGAAAAGTAAAGGATTAGAACTCACGATTTAATCAAAATGTCTAAGCCTGAAGTTGAAATTTGCCGAGCTTTGTTACTTGGAAAGAGAAAGCAAAAACTGGAGCGAAAAGGCGACTGCGCCGGCGAGCTGTCAGCGACTCACAGAGTCCCTTTGTACCAGGATGTAACAGTGTATTAGTTGTGTTGAAGCAAACGACGTTACAATGAATGATTAATGCCATTAATCCATTACGTAGGAAGCTCTACCACACTTATGATCAAAATTCATTGTGTATAAAACATGTCCCAGTTGGATGGTAGCTTGTGTATTGGTTTTTCCTGTGGCTGGAGAGCACTTATTTGCCTCAAGCCTCGACCGACCGCTGTCGTACAAAGTTTAGAAGCAAGCCTACAGCTTTTCATCAAAAAACCGATAAAACCATTAAATTCCCCAAATTGCGAGTGTTCTAAACATCCTGTTGTGGACAATAAGTGTGAATACACTTCAAGCGAATGATAATTCTTGTGTACTCGCATCGGTTTGCCGCGGCTTTTTCCTCTAATTTTCGACCATTCCGACGTCTGACTGTGTATAAAGCGCGAGCACTCAAGTCTCAAGCCATTCGGGGCTGATTGTTTTGAATTCACACGTACAATTGGCAGGTGCAAGCTCAAGATTGATCGTATCGAAAAAACTCATTCCCATATATTCTGAAATCACATTTTGCAGACGCGCCTTTTTATCTGTTTTTGAATGTTAGAAATCTCTGAAATGCTTCGTGAGATAAGAACAAAAACCAACTGAGAAACCGTGTGAATTTTATCGAGATTGACTGAATATGTTTAGATATTGACCGAACTTTCTTGTAATTACTTAAAAATAAGATGTACCGAAGAGTTGATAAGTTTGTATAATGAAAACGAAAATTGAAAGGCAACCAAAAATAAAACCGAAAGTCACTTTGTCGCTATTTGGTCTATAATGTTCATTTTTTGAGGAGATTTGAGTTTATTTTAGTTTTTTTTTTTCCGAGGAACATTAACATGCAAATTAAGTCAAGTCAAAACAAAGCCGAGAGGAGAAATCTTTTCAGTGTCAGCTGCTATCTGAAAAATATGGAAATGTGGAAATGATTACATCGAAAACTGAAGCGGAGGTCTACATTTTTACTAGAACTACCTCGCCAAAACATTAAAGTTTCATTTTCGATGACTGGAAAACCCTATTTTCATTTGGATAAATTGAAGCGCAGGAAGGGGCAGAAAGAACGACACATTCATTTCATTACAGAAATTATGTTTTCATTATTTAATTTTTCAGTACTGAAGTTCTTCAGCGTATCAGCGCTTGTTGACATCTAAAAAGCTTCGATTTAAGAAATTGGGATCAGCTATTTTCATAATTTTTAAATAAAATATTGAGGAAGCGACCCTTCAAGTAAAAGAATTAAAATTTGTCATCTTTAATTTGTGCTCGGCAAACGCGTCACAAGATTATTTTATGGGCAGGATGTTAGAAAGAAAACACAAGAGAAAAAACAAGAGAAAAGCGAAATATCAAACTACGTTTTCTTAGGGACCCCCGGTGGGGAACTGATTGTCTCATAGCAAGAAGCTGTCACCAAGGAGTTTGATTGGTCGAACCCCCAACCACGTGCACGATAAATAAGTTTTACCGCCATCAGTTCATCGCTGACAGTTCATTTTTGATTCGAGTTTGACGGTTTGGTTACTTCGATCACGCTTCAATTGAGTTCATCCGGCGATCTCTTGGTGTAATTTTTGATCTTTTTCGCTTGTCTTAAATTTTCTAAAGTTCTTGACTGCACTACACATTTAATTTCTCCCCGATGTTTGATATGGTGAGTGAGGATTCGAAAACTATTCTCATGAACGGCGGACCAGTTGAGAACGGCATGTCTGAAGATCCAAACAACAAGACCAATCTCATAATCAACTACCTCCCATCAAAGATGAGCCAAGACGAAATCAAAAACTTGTTTGCCAGTTGTGGCAATATCACGAGCTGCAAGCTGGTTCGTGATAAAAACAGCGGACAGAGTTTGGGCTATGCCTTCGTAAACTTTGACGACCCAGATCATGCCAGGAAAGCTATCGAAGAACTGAACGGGTTACGACTTCAGAACAAAAGGATAAAGGTGAGCTATGCACGACCCTCTTCACAAGAAATTAAAGGAGCCAATTTGTATATCTCTGGGTTACCCAAACGAGTAAGCCAAGACGAATTGGAAGAAATGTTCCACAGTTTTGGTGCCATTATCACGACGAAAGTTTTGACAGATGACAAGGGCGAGAGCCGCGGCGCTGGTTTCATCCGATTTGACAAGCGCAGCCAGGCTCAAGCAGCTATTGACACGCTCAACGATAAAACACCGCCTGGCTACGAACAGACCGTGAAACTCACCGTTAAATTTGCCAATACTCCCAAGCCCAATCAGCAAATACCTATGATGCCTTTTGAAAGCCCGATTACTCTGGCAGCGGCAGCGGTCGCAGGCCGAACGCCGAGATCAACAGCTGCGTCTTTCGGCACCGGCGTTGGTCCGATGCACCACCAAGGAGTCAACGTGCGCTACTCTCCGTTCTGTCCGACAAATCATGCCAACAGCTTGTTTGCTGGCAACAACGTGCACCCATTACAGAGCTGGTGTATATTTGTATATGGTTTGAGCCCAGAGGATGACGAAAAAACTCTCTATCAACTATTCTCTCCATTCGGTGCGATCACAGATGTGCGAGTGAAAACAGATAAAGGGTATGGTTTCGTGAACATGCGGAATTACGATGAAGCGTGCCAGGCAATCTTGGCTATGAATCACTACCAACATAATTCGAAACCCCTCCAGGTTAATTGGAAAACTCCGACAAACAAGAAAAGTAACTAGCATTTCCTCACCCAAGCTCTTGCGACTCCGCAAGGAACGCACACCCAAAATGAAGGGACAACGGAAGCAAAGCTGCCGAACAAGTTCCTCGAATAATGGCGGTGAAATATTTCTCCGCCGTGACCAGTCCGTACCATAGATTCACAGGTTGTAATACTTTTTTTCTTTGAACTTTTCTGTTAGTTTGTCATTAAGTGTTTTGTACTTAGCTTCGCTTCACAGAACACAGTCATGAATGCTTGAGCTGTTGTATATTTCTGGCGAACGGTAGTGTTCATAAACTTGATTTTTTGCGAAGCGTGTTAATTAGAAACGTAAATAGACTTTGGTGAAGTTGAAATATTCTGAAATTCCAGAGAGTTAGTCTTGGTGAAGCCGAGATTTTGAGAAATCTGTAGGTTACTTCAGACACTTATAGTTGTGTCGATTTCATGCCGAAATTTATTCGGCTGAATGTACAAGCTTTGATAGTAGTCTTAGCGAAAGCTGCAAGCTAGAATACTTTGTGTACATTTCGTAGTTTCGTTTTCCTCGAAGCAGAACTATTTACACTAGGTGCAGTTTTGATTTTGTGGAGGAATTTCATGTCTGAATGTTCCCATATATTTATGATGGTGAAAGTTTTTCTCTTTGATTTGTTTTCATTAAATTTACTAAGATTCTCGGTTACTGTTGTTTTTTGTTTTGATTTATGCTTTTTTCGCCTCTCTCTCCCTCTGTGACAATAATCTGTTCTTGTTTCATCTCTCGACTTTTCTCCCATTATTTGATTTCCCTTTCTTTGGGTAGAATGGTTAAAACAGTTTTATTTCAGATAATTTTGGTTGTTTTTCATGATCATTATTTTTCTGTTTAAGTGTGTTGAGAATTGGAGATCATACAGTCATCACACATTGCACTATGTTTAGACGCATGGCAACTGACTTGGTTTTCATAGCCTAAGGGGTGCTTTTACTTCATTCAACCACACTTTTATTTTTAGGAGTTTTGCACTTGTTACTTATTTCTAGTAAAACTTCTCCTCACTTTTTTTCTTTGACTATAATTTTCAATTATCATGTTTTCACTAAGATAAGCAATCTTTTATGTCACTAGGAACATTTTGCATAATATATCAACAGTGTTCAATATTTCTGATTTGTATATCAGTAAAAGTTTTATGTTTATGAAAAATTGAAAATGTTTATAACAAAAAAAGGAGAAGAAAAGGAAAACTGAATTGGACTGAAGTAAAATTGAGGACAAGATTAGCAGGACTGTTCTTGTCGATTTGCTGAAGGGACAAGTGGTGGAGATATATTCTATGCCTGCAAGATGAAGAGGAAAACTCACAGGTAAACCTCTTAAAAGATTGATGAGAAATTTTCATAAAATCTATTATAATCCAGATGGCTGGTCAGATTATAACCCATTCTGGTTTTCATTCACCTAATTGCATATTTGATAATACAAATGTGGTTGGCAGAGCCAGACAGAAGCTTTACTACTTTGGCAAATTCCGGCTAAGAATGCCACAGATAAAGAGATATTCTTAATATTTAGCATACATGTATTTATTAAAACTAACATATTCAATATTTCAAGAGAATATCGCACTTTCCCTCTAGACATTGTTAGCATTTCTTTGCTTGCCAAGCAACAAACAAGAGCAGGTGATGGAACTCTCAGAGCCATGAAATCCATTCGAAAGATTACTATGATTTTTTCTTTTGCCTGAGGGAATGTGCCTAAATTGGAACTGAACTGTGTGAGATAGCCATTTAGTGCCGCTCATCTTTTAAAATGCAGTTCCAGAGGATATATAGAGAGAACACTATTGTATTTAAAACTGTCAATGATCAAATCTTTTGAAATGAAATAAAGTTTGAAACACTAAAATGTGCCCTTCATTAGAGTTTTTTTATACAGAAATATAAGGTTGTAATGGTGACGGTGTTGTGAACTCAACTTGCAGCTGTACTTGAGTTTCAGCATTAAAAAAATATTCCAAATCATTGGCCAGTGCCAATTTCATTGAAAACATATTCCATTACATTGTCGAAGATAATTGGTAATGAACTGAAAGGTTGAAGTACAGACTTTCAAAAGGAGACTAATTCTGTGACTGAGGCAATATTCTATTTTTTTACAGATGGAGAATGTAACACTTAGTTTGTTAAATTATTTATGGCTATTTACTGGAAAGTTTCATGGCTCATTGGAGACCTATTTTTGGTTTGCATTCAGTCAGCCATCACCTTAAACACTGAAAAAATATATATTGGTTGCCAAATTTTAATAGTTTATGTGTGCTCCTTTCTGAAGGAATTGCCCAGTGAATACTTTCAATATTATCTCCAAGATAAATCTCTTATAGCTTTTTCTTGCTTACTCACATATAGCATGGAGCCCCAGACATAGATTATTGAAAGCCCTGGCAGAAACCCGAGAAGTGAAGGTAGAAAGGGAGAAAAGAAATCCTGAACTGACCCTTGAGCCTGTGAGTAGTGTAAATTTGAGGAAAAAGATATTTATGTATAAAATTAAATCCAAATTTTGAATTTTAAGCAGTTTGTTAGCATGGACGATTGAAATATTTTTCAATAAGATTAGACTTTTTTGTGTTTCTTGATATTTTACTTAAAAAATTCTTTGACTTGATGGTTGGATTTCAAAATAGCATTACTAACAAATGTTAGTAGATTGTTTTGTTGGGTGGTGTTCCGTTTTAAAATGCAGTTGAAAGTAAATATTTTTTGATGCGAAACATCACAAAAGCAAAATAGCCTTCAGAAAATCAGTTGTGCTATGCACCTGTTGTGGGGCATAATTGGGCGGATTGGTAGATTGTAGCAAACCACGGTGGGGAGTTTTTGAGCAATCTGTTATGATCAGTGAAGTTGAGTGATTGTGAATTCCTGTGTCTTGATGGGAACCTTTTCCTTTTAAGTTTCAGTATTATATACCTCTTACTGCATTTCTAACATCAAAGCCTTTAAAGGTTTTAGATTTATGCACCAAACACGGGCTTTCAATAACTGATTCAAAAATAAGAACTCTTGCAAATCGTCCCTAGCAGGAAAAGAGGAAATTAATGTTTAAAAATCTTTGTAATTCATTTCACTTTTTGCCTCCATTTCTTAAATTGATCCTCGTGTTGAATACCAAATAATAGCGAATTACAAGGTTGCCTTTTGGGTTATGAATCTCTTGATTTAAGTACTAGATCAACACCAGTATTTCTTTCATATTTTTTACAAGACCCAATTTTATGGGGAGAAAGCAAGATAAGTCAGTTAAGCAAAAATGTGTCTGTTGTTACTGATTGAATTGAAAAAATCTTTATATTTGATAATTTGCACTTATTTTTTCAATTCACTGAAACAAAATAATTTGCTTTTTGGATTTCCTTCATGCTGCTATAATAATTTTATTATGTCAATCTTTGCTGCTAAAATGGCATTATGTTTTGCTTGGCAGTTGGGGGTTACTTCGTGTTTGTGCCTCACCAGGGGACATGCACCGAGATTGGAGATTTAAAATTTTTAAATTTAAACAAAGTTATCAGCTTTGTCTCAACTCAGTTGTAGAAAATTGATTTCTCAGGATATTTGCCAGTGATTTGGTATTTTAGTAAATTAAGTTGTTTTGAAAACTTAGTCTCATCCATGAGTTTGTGGCATCTGGGGAAAATCATGATTTTTTTAGAATTCTGTGAATTTCTTATTGTAAATATGTTACTTTTTCTAAGAGGCAGCTGCTAGTTTTGGTGCTTAAGTGTATTTGATTACATTTACAGAAAACTTGCCAATTCATTTGGTTGTTCTAGTTTTGTGTTATCAGATAAGAAAGTATTCAGTTCGAATTTTTCTCCCTAAAATGTTGTTCTTAAAGTTGAAAGTATATATGGCTTCATTCTGAAACCATTTTGGCCGAGAAAAATGAAAATGTATGGTTTGTGATAAACTAATATCAAGCAAAGATTTTTAAAGTTGTAGTTTAAAAAGAGTCGTAAAATTTGTCAGTAGTTTGCTAAATATATACCGGTACAGTCCTTTGACCCCTGTGCAGTACCACAGCTTCAAACAGAAGATTGAAAATCATCCTATTTAGATTTGAAAAACATTTTTATTAAATCTGAATTGACTCTATAAAATGCTTTCATTTTCACAATTCCTTCAGTAATTTGTTTTTCAAATTTGAAAATATTCAGCATGACAAACTAGACCGACTAAACATTTTATATTCCGGTTTTTTGTTTACATTCTCCAAATGTCATCACCTGCAGCATGGAAGGAAACATTCTCAAACCCAACAGATTGAAATGAGTAGATGAAGTAGCTGGCTTTTCTCCAGCAGTTCTGTCATTTGTTAATTAATTTTAGTTTTTAATAATAATTTGGGTTAGAAACTTGAAGAAAAGGATTTCAAAACAGGGCTGTTTCTTATTAAATTTGTTTGTCATAGTCCGAAGTTGACGGCAAGGAAATTGCCCTGGTGAGATTTACTAAATATGCATGAGGACACTCAATTAATTTAAAACTAAATTCTGTTTAGTGACATCTGGCAAAGAGGAATTGATAATCTGGTGAATGAACAATGAAAAAACTTTATCTTCAGACATAAACAAACAAAAATGCACGAGACTTGAAACTGTGAGAGATCACAATATATATTTTGCCATAGGAAAGCAAACTGACTCGATAATTGTTTCATTTGTCTACTTCAGGATAAATCCATTTTCCTGTTTATTGTTAAAAATTAATGCAGTTGTCTTCAATTTTAGATAAAAAGAATCAACATTAATTTTGATTCATTTCAAACATTTTCATTGAGTATAAATAAATTTCTTCATTACATTTTTTGGCATTAAATTACAGACTTTTAATTTGGAGATAAAGTTTTTGGCATCTGTTAAAACCAACATTTCTCACTCTATTGGCACTTTATTCACAAACTAGGAAATATACTAGGCAAGGCATTTTTACAGAGAGAAATGTTTTGTTTTTTGACTGAAGAATTCCAAGCATATATCCAATATTTTCAAAGATTTGTCAGGTGTTTCGAAGATGTTCCCCAAAATTTCTGAATATTTTCCAAATACTTATGATAACATAACAGTATTAAACCCAGTAAAAAGAATTATGGTAATTTGAGACGAAGCCCCAGTCACGCAAAAGTGTTTTCATGGGGGTCCTCTGAAGTACAAATATATAAATTAAAAGGGGGTAAAATTAGAATTAAATGGGAATAAAATAGAAGAGAATCTTAAAAGTTACTAGGTTTTGCATATGAAGAGAAAACATACATTTTCACTATGTGAAATTTAAGAACAGAAATCCTGCTACTTCACCTGAATTTAAATAATAAATTAATTTATATGGTAGATACTAGAAATACAGTATTTTCAAAAATAATTAAATGCAATAGTAATTGGAAGTATCTATAACCTAATACATTGCAGTAGGATCAGTGCGTTGGTTGATATTATTAATACATCTGAAAAGTAATGTCAGTTTTGTTCTGCCGAACCCATTATATTTCCTGATCTTGGCATCCGTTGGATTGCCGTTCATTTACTCATTTCACCCTTCAGTTTCAGTTGTGCAAATTTGATTTTAGCCGGGAGTGGTCATGAGGTTAGCTGTAACTTAGTTATTAATTTAGTAAGTTATTAGTTAGTATATATCAACTTCAGTTGATAGTTATGTTTTTGCAAAGTGTTGTTTAATTGTACTTCTAGCTATGAAAAAGGTAATATTTTCAGAACAAAGTGTTTGAGAGACTGTTACTATAATATGATTCCCAAAGGTGCTACATGTACCTGTTAGTCTCCCAGATTATCAATGAGTCTACGGAATTAGTGCTGAAGACCCAGAAGTGTACAGTATTTTTCCATATCATTTGCTACATGAACTTGTTGATTCTCACTTAACTATTTCCCCATATATTTTTTGCAATTGTGTTCTTACAAACTTTGTCAAAATATTTTGTAATTAAAGGCCAACAATACTTCAAAACTTTCTTTAATTTCTTTTTTGAACTTATTTGTGTACTTAGTAAAAATACTTGAAGGAAACTATAGATTTCTTCAGAACAATTGATTAAAAATATTCAGATATCTGAATATTCCTTCCAGAAGTATGTCCATGATTGTATTTTAATTGCTTGAGAATAATATGTTCTTATTCAGTCATATTTAATATCCAAACATTTCCTGCTCCTGTCAAAATTAGTTCTGCCAGTAATGATCTCTTATTCAATATAATTATCATGGAGCATATTTTTCTACTTTTATCTGTTTTAGGTAACTCCTAGACTAGTTGCTGTTCTCCGTGGATGGTAAAAGTTAGTTAATTAAAAGATGTATTTGACATGATTTTATGAAAGAAAGGTTTCATTTTGGGCATTAAAAATACCTTTGAGATTAAAAGCTTATGTATAAGTCACCCTAATTTATTAGCAATGCTTGAAGTACGGTACATTTTGTTGACATTATTCTTTAAAAATGAAATTGCTTTGGGGATTTAGATTTCCTACAATTTCCTGGATCAAAGTAAAGGAAGATTGCTACTTTATAGGTTTTCAAGTTTGTTCTGATGTTTTGTCCAAGTTTTATCCATAGGATGTTTCTTTACATCCTGTGTCATTTGCCTTTATGTTTTTGTCATTTGCAAACTTGACCTTCATTCATATTTCCTTTAAATAACTACATGTACAGTAATGGCGTTAGCTGCTCGCAGGCTATAATGGCATGTGCGGTCAAGAGCTTCCTACTTGTCTCAAAATAGGAAGCAATGATTCAGTTTTTCTATAAATAAATCCACAAGATTGGTCCATTGTGAACAAAGGGGACCATCATGCTTGGTAGGGAATTATCGCAGTCTCTATTTGCCTTGAAAGAGTGCCAAAGCTTATCATAGGTAATTCAGAAGTTATGTTAATTAGAGATTTTCTTGGAATTGTGTTTATATTATGAAATAGTCGGCATTAAGAGAAAGCTGAATATAATTTCCCCTGTGGCAGCGATTAATTTTGTTTCTTGACTATTAGGCTGTTGATAAATAATGTGATATATCTGTTATTGAGCACATCTTTCACAAAGCTGAGTTTTGTAGACCGAAGCTAAGGTTTATGACACTGAAGGCTACATGAGATATAAACAAGATTTGATATCATATCCCATTTTACAAGGTTTTGAAACAGAGATTACGTAAAGTACTTTAGGATTCTATTTATTAAAAGCAGACAGACATTCAAATACACTGAAGAAATAGACAGTCAGCCACCTAGGAATAGTCAAAGCATCTAAGAACCAGAAATTATTTGCATCGTGAGAAAAAAATCTTATACTGACTGATTTGTGACTATAGTTGTACTTTGCAAGGGCTAATTCTAATATTTTTCTTGATTAGCCAAGAAACAATCAAACATTTAATTTTTGTATTAATTAATATATGTTATGTTTCTTGAAATGCAACAGCAAATGAAAGAAAATTGATTAACCAAAACATTTGATGATAAAAAAATCGCAATTTAATGCAAAAAAGGTATTTTGAAAAAAGTAAGTCTTCCAGAATCCCCAGGTAATATAAAATTTAGTGGATGAGCTTTAAAGACTTGGTATTAAAAGATGGAAAATGCATTTCTTTATCCATAACACTCAAATCGTTAGAAACAAGAACTTTAACATAAGAGAAAACAAAATTAAAAGTTAATCTTTTCCAGTTTTGAATTCTCTACGATTTTAATTATCTGCGTAAGTAATGTAGTTTTCAATTATATCAAAAGTCTTATTAAAAATCTAGACGCTCAGACAAACTATCTCGCCGAAAAATTTGACAATGATTCCAGATGATTCTGGGGACATTAAAACGAGAGAATTCAAATTACGATAATGCTTGAGTCTTCTCAAGATGCCGAAACTGTTTTATCAGGAAGACAAAAAATACTTTAAGTTATCTGAAAAGAGCCGAACGATTAAAAGTTAGCCAAGTTCATCACTGTAATATTTTACCAAAATAATTTTGAAATGTCGGTAATAAACTTTTTATAAGAATGTCTTATTTTTGGGCTGAGGCTGAATGTTCTTAAATATTGTGAGGATTTCAGGCTCAAATGTTCCTAAAACGTTCTTAAAAATAATTTTTAGTGCAGCTATTAGGTATACATTTGTTATTTTCCATTCTGGAAGTATAAGTACGCTTTACTAATTAGCCACTACCATGAGTTAAAACAAAGTTGTACATGCACAACACTATAGGCGATGTTGCACTGATGAACATTAGCCGATAAACAAATCGTTTCCGTGATTCTGTTCAGTATCCAAAACAAAAGTTATTCGCCTTTCCTCAGCCTCGAGTATGTTCTTGGCATGTTCTTAAATTTAGGGCATTTTTCAGTCTCACGTTCTTGTAAAAAAGATTCTTATAAATAAAGGAGTGCAGTTGTCACCCCTCCAACAAAAGCTGTTCTTGCTTCAGCAATTTTAAGGAAGGCGTGCTTCGTAATAGATTTATGTAATCTGCCAAGTGACGAAGTGTGTCACGGTCAAAGGACACTTTCTAATACTATTTATTATTAAATTAAAATACCAACACTGGATATTGAATTTCTGGTAATCTGATTGGCTCTCTACTCACGGTATAAATCCTTTATCCTGTAGCTTGTCCAAATATGGAAACTAACCGCGAAACTCAGTCAATAATAGTATGCAGTCGCGATGTTTACATGTTCAGTTTGGTATGACAGCTCAAATCTTGTAAACAATGCTGTTCATTTGAGTTATTTTTCTGAGAGGTGCGAACAAGCGCAGAAGGCACGAATTTCTAGTTTTTCTTTTAATATGTGGGAGCACGTCTTTCCGCCAAGATTTTCCTCAGTCCGAAAATATATTACTTGCAATCAGTTTTGAAATGGCGTTGACTGACCTATTTTGCTAAGGGGTCGTCCATTTTTTTCATCATTTTCACGAGCGTACAAAACGTACTCTTTTTGTAAACCCCAGCCTTACCCCCCAAAAGTGTACGAACAAAAAAGCAATAAAATGATGATTTTGCTGAAATAATATCGTCATTTTTAAATTTTGGAAAAAGCGTACATCGACCTTGGACCCCCTCCTCCCCCCCAGCGTACGTTTTGTACGCTCGTGATAGGAATTATCAAACTATTGCATTTGTAGCATTTTGATTGGTTCTCTCAATCTCGGTTATCAGTTCGAATACCGTGTTACCATATATGGAAACTGATTGTTCCAAATGTTGCTGAAAAAATTGAGCCGGAAGGTAAATTTCGAGGTACTTGAGCGATCAAAATTTAAAAATTTAATGAAGTTTACTAAAACAATGATTCAAATTGCGCTTGTTGGATATGAGTTTGTTTACAGCGTACGTACATTTTTCCCGCCACAATTTATTTTCCCGCACTTTCGCCGACCGGAGCGGGAGAACTGAGCGGCTCTGATCTATGAACAGGACCACTTCCCGCCAGAACCAGTTCTGAGAACTCGTGCGTTCCATTTAAGAACTGACTGGTCGGACCGGCCAGGCCGGACAAATGGAAAGCGACCTTAGATGGACCTGGGGAGTGGATTTTCCCCTTACTGGCTGGACTGGAACAAATATAGAGCGTTTTCACGTGACGTCACGGCCATCATGTTGGTGCCCTCTTAACAAACCTTCCATTGTTTGGTACACCAACATGGCCGCCCTGTTCTTTGTCTGTTTTGTCTCTTGGGATTGAGTTAAAACGCTCTATAGCTGAGCAGAGTTCACGAGTGTGACTTTAGCTGTCGTTTTGTTTCGCTGTTACACAATTGGAAGTGGCTTTTGATTCGCTCCAAAACTCATTTCTTGCCGGGAATGGTTACGATGTTTAAATGCACTTTACTGACCAATCGTATTCTTAAGTTATCCCCTTTTGGGAAGAGGGACAGTTCAAACGATTGAATTTGTCTATTCAGCGAGAGATTTAAATTTGCAATGTAAGTTGCTTCAAGAAACTTTCTTGTTTTCTAATGCATGGCTGAAGTGATTATTTCCCAATTAAACTGGTAGTCTTTGTTGTGGGCGATATGGTGGACTGGTTCGGAATTGCAGCTTTTAGATATCGGAACCAATGAAGAGTCGCTCTCCACTCTGAGACTGCGAAAGATCCCATTTTTCCCTTATAGTAAAGCAACCCAAACCTTAACCCTAAAACTGACCGTCCGTAAACCAACACACAATAGCTTATTGTTAAAAAGTGTCAGTTATTGTTACTGTTATTGTTCAATAACCAATGGGATATTTCCTTCTCATAGTAGAGCTTTACTGCCAATGAACCGCGAGGCAATCCGAGTTTTTTTCCAAATTTTCCCGGAGGAACATTTCCCCCGACCCCCCACCCCACCTTCACTGCCCACTCGAAAAAACCCTGGCTACGAGCCTGTTTGCTGATAATATGCTTCATCTAGGCTGACACATGGCAAGCACGGCCGCGGTAAGGGTGTGTAATGAAGTCTCCTGTTCACTGGAATAATCACAAATCCTTCCGAACAATCCCATCTACATTTACTTATTTAATAGATAGAACTAGACTTGATAAATCTTGATAAATAACCCCTTCTTCTTCCGCCTTCCTCCTCAATTAACCAGCTCTGACGGCGATAGTAATTATAAAGGCTTAGAATTTCTTGAATGTACTGTTGAAAAATTAATTTTACAGTTCTTAGGCTTAATAAACGAAACAATGTTTTGGGTTATGAAAGCGTTGGAGTTGTTTAATAAACACATAATCTAAATAGAGTTTGCGTTTTTGAGTCAATAGACCATTTAAATATGCTTCGCGTTAGGTCTATTTGCATGTTCTTGCTGTGCCGAAATAAGTTGGTTATAGAACGCATGCTGAGATCGCCGCGTGAAACCATCAAAGATTTTGAACCCACGGAGTGTTTTTTCATAGCAACTGCTTGTTTACGTGTCAGAAAGAAATTAAATTCAAAGTGCACTTAAATTTACCCGAAAAATATTATTCGTGCACTTTTTGTTTGGGAGGAAATGTTTTTGCCTGGCAGACTTCAGACATGCAGATTGCAATATCGTGGTTTAATATGATGCTGATCACATTTGTTCCAAAGGAAATAACCTTGACTGATAGTCACCAGTCTAACTCTAAAATTACATTTAACACAAGAATTGAGAGAAAAAATGAACGTTTACATTTTTGAACAAAAGTGAGTGTTCTGTTGAAAATCACTTAACACGTTGAAACTGGTTTCAACTCTGTTTCAGTCTAAAATAAAATAAAATGAAACTGATATGTAATCTCGTCCCCAGATCTTGTTTTGGCGATTTCGAGGAAGGGAAAAAAATCGATGCAAAATATGGGAGGAGGGGGAGAGGAGAGGAGAAAACCAGTGATTTCGAAAAAAAAAATGATTTCGTTTCCTCCT
>JAOBYH010128986.1:0-11017 GCA_025403525.1 Umimayanthus kanabou
TAAAAAGAATGTGAACGGCACTGAATCAAGTTGTTGGCGTAGTGGTAGTGTATAGGACTAGAATGCTAGCGGTCACGTGTTCGAAACACGGTAATTCATCTTTTTTCTATATAGTTTCTTCTTTTAGAATTAATTTTGGTTTGGATTAAGGTCAGGGTTAGGGTCAGGGTTAGTATTAGTTGTATTTCTGCGATCAAGAGTTTGTCTTCTTCATGAAAACGACAATAGACTGTTGTTCGAAATAGCAACGACTGTTACAAATGCATGGCAACGACCGTTTACGAAAGGGAAAATTGCGAAGCCGAGCCTCAATTGTTCTTAGCTTGTTCTTAATTTTTGGGCAAATTTGATCCCCGTTGTTCTTATGAATTTGTTCTTATATAAAAAATAGGCGTGTTGTCCAAAGGTTCTCATATAAAAAAAAAATGGTGTAGAACAAACCGATGAAACGGCGATGATTGTTTGTTATATGGTTTTGTTATTTTTCTGTTGTTTGTTGTCCTTGACCGTGTACAAAACACAAAAAGACATTGAGTTCTGCCAGTACAAACATTTGGGCTCATACAAAAAAACCAAAATGATGTCAATATGCACGTTCATGGTTTGTTCAACATAAAACAAAGTAGCTTTGCACACTCATTTTGGCGCTTGTTGAGCTTCACAACCAGTTACAGTTCTATCAATTTTGGATCGACTCTCTGTGTTTCTAAACCTCTCAGTTTAAGGATTTGTTTTTGAGTTGTTTTAATTTCTGAAGAATTCGAGCTTCATTAATGTTGTCCAGTCTATTATAAAGTTCCACATTTATATCCAAAAAGAGCTATTATTCGAGAAATGTGTTTGTCTAATTTTATATACTAAACTAAACCTAAGAAAGAAATGTTTCAGTTAAAAACTTAGCATCAGTTGCGTCAGTTAAAGTCGAACAACTACTGTTAACATCGATTTCCACGGCCTATTTCCCATACATGCAAGAAATGTTGCTTTCTTTGTGGTTTGGACTTGCAATATAGATAATTTCTTGACTCCAGTTTTGCCATCAGAACTTTCAACTTCAGTATATTAACGCGCGGCTTCAGTAACTGCTCGTAGATAACGCTGTGTGAAGGATTATGTAAAAATAGCTCGGGGAACTGTATTCAAGCAAGAGAGTATCATTCTCTTGATTCCAGTTAAATTATTGTTATTGTGCAAGTAACTTGATGAACTAGGAAAATTATTGTTGTCAATATGAAGATCTTTCTATCAAATCGTTCGGAAGTCTCACATGGAAAAGATATAAGTTAGTAGCGATAGATATCTCCTTAGTTTCTGGTTTTTCGTACGATATGATCTTTGTCCTCAAGAATAGGTTTTTGTGATGGTCGTTAGCATAGCAGTATCTTAAATAGAGAACTTCCTCTTGTTACCACTTGGTTTAAAGTAAACAAATCGACTCTCCATCCTGACAAAACTAAGTTTTCTTTTTTCAGTTATCTTTATAGAAAACGCCGATCAGCTTTGATAGCATCACTATATTTGTAGAAAACAACAAAATTGAATTAGAGTTGAAAACTCTAAGTTCCTTAGTTGGGGTTATTTTTTACCAGAATTTGTTTTGGCAGCCACATATTTTAATATTTTAAAAGGCGATGTTTTCAAAAATTGCAAATTTCATTGGTGTCATAAACAAATCCAGGCAGTTCTTTCTCAATAAAACTCTATATATTGTACAGTTATATGGGCATCTACTTGCACTCATTCTCCACCTTGTGAACACTCATACCCTCTCTTAAAAAATAGGATATTTTCAAACTCCAAACATCTTGCTTCATTTTTGTTCATCTGAACAACCTTGTCCCTACTCCAATTTCAACTCTGATTTTTTATCAATATTCAAGTACACTGTACACTCTTTTTTTTTATAAGAACAAACTTTATAAGAACACCCAGGCTGAAATTTGTCCAAAAATTAAGAACAAGCTAAGAACAATAGCCAGGCTAAAGTTTTGACCAGACAAATTTAAGAAATTTACGTAATCCCTGTACACAGATTGAGATGTACATGTATGCGAAGACTTGTTAGAATTAGCTGGGTCATCGGGCGCTGGAAGAGTGATAAGCAAGCTCGTGACGTTCGCGGACGCTGCATTGACAGTTTCACGTTTTTTCGCATACGTATTTCAGTCTTAGCGCCTTTTTATTGTTCCGGACAACTAATCCACTATTTGGAAATATCAGGAAATAAGAACAATCATAGTTAAGAATAACTTGAGGCTGAAATCGCCAAAAACTTAAGAACAGCCAAGCCTCAGCCGAAAGTTACTGGTTCTTATAAAAAAAAAAAAAAGCGTGTAGACACAAAAACAATCTTCACAATTACTAACATAAATATTCATTTTCTCTCCATTCTCAGGGGCGCAGTATCTGGAATGCTATACCCTTATCCCTGCGTAATTCCTTAAGCTTTACCAATTACAACTTATTTCTAAATCCATTACTTTGTAACTATAAATTTAACAACACATTTACAGTTGAACAGCTGATATATGTATCTGTAAATACCTTTTTCTCTTGTTTTGCTTTTATTTGCCTATTTTTACCAATTGTTTCTCATTGTAAATAATTACTGTAATATCCAACATTATGTAAGTATGCACTGCCTAACTCAGCCTTGTTGCCACATAAGACAGACTCTGGCTATGGATTTTCCATGTAACATTACCACATTTGTGCATTTCAAGAGACATTAAAGTTAAAATTAAAATAATAGCTAGTTCTTGTGCTGGCAAGGACTACGACGGAGGGTTATTTTTTCTTTTATAGGTCCACTTAAAAAATGGTGGGCACGTACGCACAACAGTTTAGAGTTTTTTCACATTACCAAAACGGCTGACAGTCAAATTCAGACAGTTTTAATTAAAAGAAAATGCAAGCGGATGCTACGAGACGAAACTGCAGATGCTGGGCTTTCTTTTTACATGTAACAGTCTTTGTGTACAGCGACATCCAGCAAGTTGGACAGGAATTACATAGGCCAATGTAAAAGCCCAACCCAGTTTTAAAAGACGTTTTTAGACGTTATTCCATGTTGTTTTGCTCTGAAGCAAGACTTGATCAGGAAGTTGCATGATATAGATAATTTTTCAATGAGTGAAAGTTTCGATGTTAGAAGTTAATAGATTGTTGTGAAAACTGATTCACTGATCTGCTGCTCAAGTATACGGGATTAATCTAGTTTAGTAGTTAGCGAATTCTTAATTTTTCAACTAGGATTTTTGTTTTTGTGGCACTGTTTTAGTGATAAAAATGAACCAGGTATTTTGTTAGCGGATTGGCTTCAAATTGACTCGACACAACTTTCAAGCTTGTTTTAGTGAAAATTGGGTGACAATTTATATAATTTACTAGAAACAATGCCAATCGAAAAAAGTTTATTTAGTGTACAACCGTTGAAATAAGTTTCCCAATTGAGGATTTTGGTTTTTCAACATGCGAGATCAGGGGCCACGGAGCACCTTCAAAAGGGTGTGTGTTATGGGAGGAGGGGGGTAGGCCTGAATAGATTGTGCTCGGCAACTTTTGAGCAACGTTTTGCGTTTTGAGCAACTTTTTTCGATTTTTGCAAACTTGAGCAACTTTTAGCTTTCAGAGTATAACTTTTGAGCAACTTTGTATTGTTATATCTAATAAAAATCACAAAAATTAACGCGTGGTTAACATTTTGAAACGAAACATCCACGTCTACAAAATATATTGATGCTTAGGAGGTGGTGTTGAGAGCCAGATAATATATAATATATATGTTGCTTTAGCCTCCTCCGCTGGCAACTCCAGTTAGCATTTCCGGAGCAACAAACAACCGCCTCTCTTAACGTTCTCATTTTGATTTTTGCCACAGCCTCCTTCACCCACTCGGCATGTTCAACCCAATTACTGCTTTTTTAAAAATAGAGTTGCCTGCGGAGATGGCTAATGTTGCTTAATGTTGCTCATATGTTAAGCCTCGTCCCCAGTCATCTTCGGTTCACTCTCCCTCACTAGTCTTTGCTTGTCAGAGCTCTACTACTGATTCAGCCAAGTTCCGCCCCTGCAGAAAGGGCGTTCAGTCTCCTGACTAACGCATTTGGTTCACAGCAAGACTCAGCCCTTCAAGATTACATTGAGGTCTCTGTTATGCTTCGGTACAACAATGCCAAGAGGGTGTAGAATTATTGGTTTTGTGCAGAGACTTCCACGGTTTATAACTGATAAACTTTGGGAAGATAAATTTGAGAGAACATTCTGTACTTGTTACTAGTTTTGTTAAAGTTATTGATACTGTTCAGCAAGATATTTGATCCATTATAAGTTGGGTCCGTGGCTGAACAGATTATTAAAAACACACTTTGTTTTTAGTTTCGTTCAATTTGTTGACATTGCTCAACAAGATTCTTGAACAGTTAATATAGAAGTTTTGTTCCGCAACTGTGCAAACCTTAATGTATCCCCAAGATATACACTTCAGAGTAATATATTGAACTTTCTCAAGTTCCGTTTATTCAAAAAGAACTATGATTGAAGGTATTTTTAAAATACTATTTGTATGACACATTAATATATTAAAGTAGCAACTTTTAAAGTTTTAGTAGCAAATTTTTTGGTTTTTGGGCAACATTTTTGCAACTTTTTGAGTTTAACTGAAAAGACCAACTTTATATGATTTCGCGAGCACAATCTGTTCAGGCCTAGGGTGGGGTGACCGGTATGTCTGTACTAGTGTAGGTGTATCCAGGGAGTTCAGACTAAATTTCGAAAACTGAAAAACCCGCGCGTGGTGAAGAGGGGACTGAAAAAGTGCAGTTTTTGTTCAGTGGTTATCAATCAGTGAAGAAAGAAGAAGGGAGAAAAGACATAATTTTGCATTCAAACGTTTTACAATTCCCCTCAAATGGCAAAAACCTATACAACTTATCTTTAGTCGCTCGGTATTTTGATATCGACCACTACTACTAGCAAGTTAATATCACTTGCTTTTACTTTCTTGTGCTTGGTCTCTCGCTAATAGTCACTTCGTCTTGGTCGCAATTTGAAAGGCACTCGATTATCATTATTGAAAAAAAATTCCTTATTCTATGGCAAACTGATACTTCGCGCGTTCTGATTACACGCGCAGAATCGGGTGCACTGTGTTGTTGTCGTTTTTAGAAAAATTGCTGATAACCTATATAATAACCTCGAACGTTCGGTCTTTATGGGAATATCAAACCTCAGCCTTGACGTATTGACATCGCTATCGCTTGGTCAATGTAGCAAGGTCTCACTTTGATATTTCCTGTACAGACCTCACACTCGGTTAATAAGTAGTTTTAAAATGTTGTATTTTATGATAATACTGAGTTACCGATTGACGCTCTTTTCTTTCCTTCTATTCTTTTTGCAAAAACGTTTATTGAACTTCAAAACTGGAAAAAAACATCGGCGAACTGTGCCAGATCTAAAATTTTTGACTTCACATTTTTCAAAAATCATTATATTTCGAATTGGAAGAAGCTCGTAGTGTTGTTATCCGCAATAAACAACCCCCACCCCCTCTCAGTCATTACCCCTGTTCCCACCGTGGGTCAAAAGTTCGGTGCTTTTGATCCGGCACCAGTGCTTAGTTGAAAACAATAGTTTGTTTATCGGCGCCAGGCAAGCTCCATCGGATAACTCAGTTAGGCCATTTAAAACTGAAACATTTCCCGGTTTATTATCAGAAACCTTCCAAAATTCAATGAGGGAGGGCGCTTTTTTTTTGGAAGTCTGATCGGTTTGATCCCATTCTCTTCTATCGAGTCGGGAGTAACACAGTTGTTTAAAAAATGACCCAATCAGCTCACACGCGTCCGGATGTTAATATATCATCATACAAACAGTGCGTGCCAAAATTTAAAGACGAAAAGAAATTTTATCGAAATAATTGTTCCACGTTTGTTTTCCACAATAAATTATTTTAGGCACTGTGAGTCATACATTTACTGTATTCGAGAAATAAAAAAATAGTCAATGCGCTGGGAATAATCAGTGCGCGCGCTGATGATAAATCGGGATATTATTTTAAGTGGCCTTGTGTGGAGGTAATTATAAATGGAATAATCCGTCTTGAAAGTAAACCAAGAGTGCAAAGTGAACCTTTTTTTATTACCCTATGAAATTTTATTGAGTTTTTCCGGTGATTCATGGTCACTATCAAGTGGTTTTTTTACCCTCATTAACGGCCAACATTGAACCAATCGATTCAGATACTAGATAAACCTGTTGTCTGTAAATTTCCGGGCACTTTGTAGTTAAAGTGGCGCTTTTTGCTATTTTTCTGGTCCAGGGCACTTTTTTTCGGACGAATACCGTCATGGGTTTACAAATTGATTCTATTGATTCTAGTAAGTACGCGTGACATTCAGTGATTTGCTTGAAAGAACTCATAACCACTACAAGTGTTACATGAATGGCATATAAGTGATTTAGCTGGCCCAAGGATACTTTTATTGTATTCGTTTAGGTTTTTTGCTGGCTTAAGAAGTTTTTTTTCTTAAAAAAGACTACAATCACACAGCTTTGCGGCGGCAGCAAAAAGCTTCTTGCACATATATATTAAAAATAAATACGATCTGATAAACTAAAAAGAGCTTTTGTTTCTCAATTTGCGTTGCGCCATTTAAATAAGCTTTCAAGCAAAGATTTCTTTTGTGTTTAATTTTCTCATGTGCATGCTGTCCAACGACAAAAGCCGCGAGTACACACAAGGTTATAATGGTTGGGGTCTCTCAGACAAAGACGCTCTATCAGACACTCAGTTCCGTGATAAGAATATATATTCTCCGGAAATCTCTGAACAAAAGCTTTCGTCAACCCACAGAGCGTCGCCGTTTAGATTAAAATTTGATTATCAATCAGCGTGAACCATCAGTGGCAGTCTGGCAGTTGCGACATTGAATAAATTGAACTGGGGCAATTTGCAATTGAACTATCGGAAAATTTTCGCAGAATTAAGTTTTGTAAACAGCATCGTACTGCTAGTTATACGTTTTTGCTTCTTTTCTGATTTTCATTCAGGATGCTAGAGTTGGTATATAAATATTTTCAGCTCTGACAGATGTGCTAATATATCTCATTTACTTCATGGGGAGGTGAAAAGGTCATAAATTATGAGCAATAAAATCGTATCATGCCTGAAATCCCAAACAGAAGCATTGAGTTGTCAGGTTTTCACTCGAGTGTCAACAAAGACTGATTTTATCTCAATCCCTATTTTAATGTGCTTTTACAGGTTAAGACGGTTTCACATGTGTTTGATCCTTGTCTAGTTCTACTGTGATTCGCTCTTTTGCAAACCGTCAGTTAATTACCGATTCTGTGTTCAACGCTCACATTTATATTTTAAAAGACACTTAAGTGAATCAAGGTTGATGTTCGACTTTGTGCCAAGTTTTAAGGTGAGTAAACGTTTTTGTTCAGAGTGACTTGGTGCAGTACGAAGCTTGTTACTGTAATTTATATATTCGAAGATTTTAGAAAGAAAAGGATTATAATTCTAAATTCAGAGGTTGTATACAGCCTTTCCACACGAGAAGTCCGACATGTTATAAATATTGTTCCCTTGATCTAAATAGCAATCTTTCTGTGCATTTAAATTACATTGTCATTGTTGCGAACGCTTGTTCAATTTTATAGTCGTTACAATCCGTTATAAATCCCGTATATTTTATTTGCCAAATAAGCCCATTCATTCTATTTCAATCCTAAATTCTTGCTTGGTCTTGCAAGAATTGCTTTAGCTTGAGAGCTCACTCAAGTTCGTGTAGCAAATGGCAAGCTGAGACAATATACACAGTCAAGATCAGCTTGTTCGTGTTGTTATGTTTTTGTGAGTAACGAATGCTTTGCTACACTGTCACTGATCTAGAAACTCGTCAAGATTTTACGGTGAGTCCTAGTAAATCTGCTTAGTTTATCAACCTCAGCTTTATAAAAAAAACATTTAGTTTATTCCTGTTGTTTATATATGCTGTTTGTTTCACTATAACTCAATATACATTTCGTTCTTTGACTTCAACAAACAACGATTTAGCTTTCAGCTTGACTCAGCACAATAAGCTCAAGAAGCGAAACTTCCGTTTGTAATGCTGAAACCATCCAAAAGTATAACTCACCTATCGCCAACAAAACTGAGCAAGAAAACTGTGTAGAAAGTTGCAACAAATTTAACCTTTATACTAGAATTTAAATTTTCTTTTGGCAGGATGCCACAGGCATGACATGATGCAAGCTGAATATAGCAACAACTTTCCGTGCTGAGTATAGTATTGATCAATGCAAAAAAGATTTTTCTAAATAATTAATTTCCTGATATCAACAAATGCCATGCTGACAACTCTTCCATTCCAGAAAGGAAACCACAATCACTTGTTTCAATCTGCCTTGTCCTAGTGGCATGGCCAGGAAACAAACCCGGATTCTATTTCAAAATATACAGAATGTTGAGCCAAGAAAAGAGTCGGTTGTGGTTTTGTGGTCCAGAAATAAATCCGTCTATCAGTCGGCACTCCCTTTTGTGGCCCTGGATTTTTTGTAGGCCAAAAATTTATAATCAGATACAAAAAAGTGCAAGGTGCTTTTCACCGAGTTAAGCTGGCTCAGCTCTGCATGATCGGCTTTGTTATTTTTTAAAAATCAACAACTAGCCACGGAAATTGGGAATGTTAAACACTGCCGCGATGAAACGTCGTCTGGCTTGGTCTGGGTTTTTCAGCACAGTGAATAGCAGTCGGCACAGCAATAAAAACAGTTGAAAGTAGAACGTCGAAAGCTCGGATTTCAATAATAATTTAAGTTGTAAGAACACAGTATAAGTTATAGGCCTCAATCGAAATAACTTTTATTTTTATGTCAAACATGCTACTGAAGGACAACACACGTTTACAAAAATTTTGGTAATGAAAGAACTACATCAGTGCGCTGCGCGCTATACATTAATACAACAACAACAACAACAACAACAACAACAACAACAATAACAATAACAATATATAACAACAACAACAACAATATACATAACACTGATCAACAACAACAACAACAACAGCAACGATAACTCAGTTTTTTTTAGTAAAACTATAATAAAACAAACTGACTTTATATGCTTAAGGGATATTGAACTGCGATGTATACGAAAGTAGTCCATTTTGTACGTGATCAGCGTGGCAGCATTGCGTAAAGTTTCTAAGCGGGTTTTAGCCGTGAGAGCCGGGTGACAAGTTATTTTACCAACGGATCTACTGAGTGGCTACATAATTCTTCTGCTACTTATCAAAAACGTTCAAATATGAGTTGAGACAGTCCCAGATCAGCTGTTTTGAGCACGAACAATACACCGTCTCGGCTCTATCAAGCTTTAGTGGGCATTTTTCAACCTACTACTACCATAACCAAAACCATAGCCATAAACATTAACATAATCCTATTACTAAACCTATCATTATAAAGGACAAGTATAAACTCAATTAGTCTAGTCTTGGTGAGGCAGAGAATGGCTCAGTTTGCCAAAAACTGAAAAGGAAAACATTCGGTTATGCGAGATATACTCATTATTAATATTAATTTAGTGGTCGGATGAATATATTGTAAAGTAAGTAATAATACGGGATTCGAGAGAGTTTTGTTTGTGAACATTTGAAAATCTTACACTCACTAAATCTTACACTCACTAAATCTTACACTCACTAAATCTTGCACTCACTGCGGTATATTATGAGCCGTCTCTGCCTTTCGGCCTTTCTACGGCCCCTTAGTCTTTGGCTCAGATCCACCATGAAATGCAACTCCATAAGTTCACTAGCCTTAAGTTATTTTTGTGTTACTTCTCACTGTTATCCTTCCTGTTTGCTACTATTTTGAATTCACTTTTATTATTTCAGACATTAAGTGATTAACCGATTACGCAGTTAGACGGATCATTCGGAGTTATTCGAAAAGCTGAATCAACATTGAACTGTTAAAGCGATTTGTATCAGGTTGTTTACTATTGCCCTTTTTCTAAAATAGGACAAAAAGACGCTCTAGAAGGAAAAACCAGGTATTTGGTTCAAGGTCATTGTTCCTAACTTTTTGCAAAGGTCAGTTAGCTGAACTGGTCTTATTTCTATAAAAAAAAAAAAAAAACTGTCGTGAAATTGTTGAAAAACATAAAAAAGACGAACTAGAAACTGCTGGACTAAATGAAGCACATCGTACGACATTTCGGCGCGGAAACTGAAGTAACTTTTGGACAACGTTTAAGAATATTTTGTTGTCAATTTTACTTTGCTTTCAGTTGTGAAAAATCAAAATCTGAAAACAAAGACACTGATGTTCATGTTAAAAGTTGAGAATACTGTGAAGCTTTTTGTGTCTTGCATAATAAAGTATATAACGAATTTCAATATTTCTTTTAGACGCGTTTTTGTACAGTATATATGCATTATTCCTGATCTTGTTATTATCCTTGAGCTTGTTCTTAAACTACAAGTAATTGAAACCTCCGATTGTTCTTGTAAAGTTGGTCTTACAAAATCGGCATGTATACTTGAAAACAAAATTATTTTAATAATTTAAAAGAACTGACGGTTCGCAGAGAAACCAGTTTCATTTCTCACTGGTCATCGACATCTGGGTCGTGGATATCAGTTTATCATGGTAAAGCAAAAAAAAAAAATCGCCTGTGCTGGGCAGATAAAAGCAGGCTGTAACCACAGCTATTGTGGCACAAAAAGGATCAAATCACAAATTGTTACATAATACTCACTTTTTTTATAAAAACGATGAAACTCAAATTGCACAAAAAAAAATACAAGAAGCTATTTATGAACAATCTCAGGCCAGGGTTACGGAACCATTAAAAGGTTTCCAGATGAAATGTTGAAATTAATTAATTAATTCATTTATATATATGTATTTAGACTTTTAGATATATTTTCATGTATAATTTAATTTTATTATTTCATTGTTGTTTTTTTAAAATATAGGTTTATATAACAATTTG
>JAOBYH010129097.1:0-11015 GCA_025403525.1 Umimayanthus kanabou
AATTTCGCGAGATCAAAGTTCGCGGTCGTTATTTTTCGCGGGTCTTTAAGTTCGCGAATTTTTTAAAATCGCGAAAACCGCGAATTTAAGAACCCGCGAAAATTAAGGAGAATAAGGTACCTGTCATGGGCATTTCGAGAAGTAATATTAAACAATGGGTAAACCACATAGGGAAGGGGTTTGCGTATACGTAGAAGTTCGTCATCGGTGTGTTTTAAGTTGCTCAATAGAAACTCATCATGTGCAACATTGGTCGCATCTTGTAAAGATCAGGTCTCTTAAAGTTGTGGTGAATGAGAGGAGAGGATGGGAAGAGAAAGGATGGGGGTAGGAGGGGATGGGGTGTGGAACGGAAGGGATGGGAAGGGATGAGAGGGAAAAGGAAGGGAAGGGATGGGACGGGGAGAAAAGGGGTATTAACTTTCTCACTGATAGAAAGTCTCTCTTGGTGACACTGCATGGTCGCAATTCTTTTCACTAAAGTTGTGGTAAACGAGGGGAGGGCATTGTTAATTTTCATCCATTTTCCGAAAAAAAGCACTGCTAGCATAATTTGCACTCTTGGTTAGTTTTGCAGCACAAATTTGTCATTTATTGATCATGCAACTACTTTTTTTGGCCAGAAGTAAGTATTACAAACAAACTTTAAGTAAAAAACCCAATTTTTCAGGTCTGCTTATTGTCACACTGCAATAACAAGCTATAACATGCGGTATGGGTCCCACAAGAAGTGACCAAAGAGGGCGTCCGTTAAAGTAGTTCTACATTCTCTTATCACTGAAAACAGACAGCGATAAACAAGGAATTTATAAAGAATTTTACACTAGCAAACTTTTTAAGATAAATGTGTTTGCCATTTACCTTTTTGTTGCATATATACATGTAGTTATTAAGGTATTTTTACAAAATTGAAAGCAAAAGGTAGAAGCATAATTTCTGCATTTCTCTTTTTGCTAAAATGAGCATAATTTACTAAATCTAGCATATTAAATATTGGCATAATTTTAGAATTATACGGAGCATGCACAATCTGTCAAAGCCTAGTTGGCACTTAATTTTGAGCTTATACAGTTGTCAGTCAATTGTTCTTATAGTTGTTGCATTTTCCCCTTTTATCGACGCTTCAGTTGTGTTCATATAGTTCTGCCAATTGTTTTTGCAGGAATAAGTGCGAATAACCAAATAGTTGATTAATAATTTGAAATTTGCCGACTAGTAAAGGTTCTAGCCTTGCGAAGATTTATTCTATTGCCATTTGCATGTTTGTTTGAGGTATTTTCACCAAATAAAAAGTTAAATCTAGAAGCATGATATCTGCATTTTTTGTTAAAATAAGGACAATTTACAAAAACTAGCATAATTTTTGGCACAATTTTGGAAAAACTAGCACTGCTAATCTGTCAAAGCCTACGGCCGATGGCCGCGATCTCGGATTTTCGATTTTTGAGGTTTGCTTAATATTGAGAGATTATGTTGGAAATAGCTAGAAAACATAATTTTATATGCCAAAGGCTGCGAAATGAGAAGAAGAACATGAATAACTACGAGTTTTTAATGGTTTTTACTCGAATAATCGAAAGTTTCACAGCAAACTCCGTTTTCCCTCAATTAGTATAACGTCATCAATGTTGACGTCACTTAGTTAGTGTCAAAAGATGTGTTCATAATCGAGGAACAGCTGTGCAAATGTGTTTGGCAATTGGTCAAGGGCTAAGACTTTTAGGCCAAAAAAATTGGGAGAGGCAGGGGGGGGGGTCAACGAATCTTCACCTAAGGAGGGCATTTTTTCCCTTTGGGTAGATCGTGGAAGTTCTTTTTCAAAAATCTACCATTCTTTTCTGTTTGTTAGTTTGTCTGTCTGTTCGTCTGTCTGTCTATCTGTTGCAATAAGAAGTGTCAATGGAGTGTTCGAATCTCACCGTGGTCAGAGATTTTTTCTCTTTCTCCGTGTTGGCCCATTTCCTTTCTAGTGCTATCGCTCAGGAGGTATCATTTGGGATATTTATACAGCACTTCAACTTACCACATTTAAACCACTATATATGCTATTGGTGCTGAGCGGCCAAACTTTACTGGTTACCCTTTCATTTGTCTGTCTTTTAATCTGTCTGTCTGTCTGTCTGCCTGCCTGTCTTTCTGTCTGTCTGTCTGTCTGTGTGGTTTGATCAACATGGGCTACTATGGAATGTTTTTCGCTGTAACTGAATGAGTGCAAAACTGACGTTTCGTTTGAGCAAACTGCGACGAGCAAACTCTGTCAGTCAGTCAGTTAGTCAGTCGGTCAGTCGGTCGGTCGGTCGGTCGGTCGGTCGGTCGATGGTCGATCGGTCAGTCATTCAGTCATTCAGTCAATTTGTCTGTCTGTCTGTCTGTCTGTCTCTCTGTCTGTCTGTTCTCCTTTCTTTTTCAGTCTGTCCGTCTTTCTGTATCTGTGTGTGATTGTGTGTCTGTCTGTCTGCAGCTATTTGTCAGTCTGTCTGTCTATGAAATAAAATTTCAATGATGAAAACCTGTACAGATTGGATATTCCATTTTGAAAGTGTCGCATAACTTGAAAAACATTGGAAGAAATTATTTTCAAAACAGAAAATAATTTCAAAATTTCATCAAGTAAATTTCAGCACCCTCAATTCCCTGTAATATTGCCATATCGACAGTTCTAAATAATAAATTTAATTAGCAATGAAAATTACACTTTATTATTAAAAGCATTTTGTTCGGTTACAGCAACTACTGTAACAGAAAACAACACTATCTGTACTTTTCAACTTGAAGACTCAAACTCTCGTCTCAGGAATGCGGTTACACCTTAGTACCCCCTTAAAACTCCTCTTAACATCCGGGATCTTCAGTGAATAGACAATAGGGTTATAGAACGAGTTACTGTACTGTAAAAACTTGGCAAAGAACACGGCGTGCATGGACACATTAGCCAGTAATGCCGCGTCTAGATTCACTATTATGTTCATGATATGGAGCGGTAGCCACGTGGTCACAAATAGGACTGTAACAATGAATAAGGCGACAGCAAGGCTCCGCTCCTGCTCCGAGCTTTTCCGTCCTTTAGGGCTAAATAACTTGTCCGTTGCTTGGTTATGGGATTTGATTTTGATCCATACAATAATATACGACAGTACAATTGTGATGAGTGATAATGACGTCAGAATAGCAAGGCTATTTGTGTATACGTTGCGTGGAACGTTGCCAAATCTGTTCGCAATATTTATGATCGTCAGCAAACCTGCCAATACCCACGGCACACAAACTAAAAGTATGTACGTTCTGGCCTTAATCCCCTTGTAGTTCATAGGAAAACTGATCGCATACAGGCGCTCTAGGGCGATAACTGTCAGTGTAAACACGGATGTCAGGCCTGTGGAGATATCAACAGCTATGTAAATTTCTGTCAGATTCATAAGCGTTGATTTCTCGATATGCTTAACCACAACAAGACAAATGTATATTGGTATTGCCACTCCACCGACTAACATGTCAGCACAGGCTAAGCTAACCAGAAGATAATTCCTCTGCTTCCGCAAGATTCGGTTGCTGCAAAACGCAGTTAAAAACAGAGAGTTTCCCGCAACTATCGCTATGACGACGACTCCAAATGCAGCACACCAGAGGGACATGGTCGTGTCTACTCCGCTGGACGTAGGTACAGCAGGCGCCGCAATTAATGCGGCAGTTCCATTGATGAACTTTTCAGTTTCGTTCATGACGGTGAACAGGGATTCTGAAATAATAATAGAATTTACAAGTTAGCTAAGACTTCGTGGATAACTTGGTGTAATGATAAATGTGATGTAAGGGTTGCTCTTTATAGATCGCCTGAGGGTGGGGCGGGTACGAAGGTTCTAGGGATGATCACATGGTCAGTAATAGTGTTAGTAACAGTAACAGTAATAATAAAAATAATAATAATAATAATAGTATAATAACGATAATAATAATAATAATAATAACAACAACAACAACAAAAATAGTAACAATAATAGTAATGATAATAATAATAATAGTAATACCAATGAACGTTTTTATTAAGATGTACTCAAAACAAACGTCTGGATTTACAATAAAAATATTTGAATATATATATATATAAAATACAATAGATATTAAGTAACGATTAAAAAATTAAAGAACACTAAACTGTGTTAAAAAGAGATTGGTCAATAAATATTCTGTATTCAGGCCACGTTCTCCGCAATTTTCTTTCACGTTTTGGGGGTATAATGGTCAAGGTATGGTCAGCCATAATTGATACAAAAGATGACCGCACGGTCTAAAACGTTTTAGTAATTCAACAGAAAATTTAAAAACTTTTAGCCTATAATTTTAAACATAAACATAAACGTAAACATAAACATAAACATCAATAAAGCATTAGGCAGAGGAAATTTAAATAGCAAAGCTAAAGGCAAAAGATTACCAAGCGTACTACGAGATGGAACATTCCTTTGTTATTTTTCCTTCATATTTGAATTTTATTAGCCAAAGCACGCCTTAGCTTTTCTCGCATCTGTTTATCAGGTCGGTCAGAATGATTGTATAAATAAACGATGAAGAAAAGAACAAAGATGATGATGCCCGATGGCATCACAGTAATGATGATCTAAAAGCGAAAATGACAAATGCTTGATGAAGTTGCTTTTGCTTAACTTTAAAAAAATTGTGGAAAGACAGTTGTTTTCGTCATATATTAGGTCTGTTCTTCATGGTCTTTATGTCAATGAAGAGACAAAATAGAAGTTGTTGTTTTGTTATTTATGTCTCTCTTGACAAATTTGCCACTTTACATTACACGACCTTACATGATCGTACCAAATAAAGTTTTTTCGATCTTGTATACATGTATGGTTAGGATAATAATGATAAATGACTAAGCTAAGTAAAGACAATCTTGAACTAAGTTCAAACATAGTTAAAGGTGTAGCTTAATTATCTCTATTTCTTTTAAAAAAATTGTCAGTTTACATTTCGTTGAGTTAAAACGTGAATTCACACTGTTAGAACAAATGGTTCGATAATCCGTTGAGACGAATACCACAGGGTTTCATTTACCATGCTGTCAGAAGAAACTAGAAAAAAACAAACATCAGAAATAACTTCTTGACATTTTAGCTTCTAAAATACCTGGTTTGTTGCTCTGTATTTTACTGCTTGCAAAGGGAAAATTGTGGAGCAATAATGTGTTGAGACTCGTTATCGAGACTATATCGTTTCAACAAATGTCGTATTTGAGTGTATGAACGCCACAAATATACTGTTAGCAAAACAGTAGCCAAGAACCCATATCAAGTCTATACACTCCGTTGACTTCGTTTGGAATTCATTATACTTTATCCTCAATATGAATATGAAAGTTGTTCCTAGAGTTATTTATAGCGGGCTTCTTATTAAAGACAACCTGCTCAAAACTGCCAACAATTGCAAACACGCCACCACATGCGCAAATGGGTGATAATTAGATTCTCGAGCTACAAATCAAAATGTTTGTGTTGCATTTTACGTAAATCATCGGAACTTCGACAAACTGTTTACTAAGTGCAGCATAAGAAACCTGAATAAGCATTACTCGTGTATGTTGGGAAAGATAACTGGAAATTGACTGCAAAACCGGATTCGCTGGTACAGATGTTTTCTATGGAAATCAGTGAAGCATTATCCTGGCATTTTGCTTTTCATTTTGTTCAGTTAGCTGTTTTAACAACCACTTGATCTGGTACATGAAATTTTTTAAGTGTTGTTTTAAGATTAAGTAACCTATATTAACAGTTGATTTGGATATTAGCCTTGGATATTAGTGTTCTTTTGTATTAGAAAAAAGTTTTGTGAAGGTATTAAAGACTGATGGAAATACTACACTGTCTACTCAGTCTGTCCGTGATGTATCATGGCGTGAACCGAGGATTCAGTCAAAGAAAGCATGCAGAAGTTAATACACAACACAATTACGACTATTACTGGCTAGAGTGGACATAGTCAGAACAGTAAATGTACTCTATACTCAGCAACCGAGAGATGATACAGATGATACTTAGAAACCGTCAGTATATTACCTTCTCTTACTATCTGAAACTGTCATATTTAGAATGTTCGAAACACTGCATAAATACATTATTTTTACATGTTGTAGCAAATAGTATGTATATAACTCTACAGTTACATTTACAAGTGAAACATACTGTTGATCACTGTTGTACCCTCTACTAACTATGGTTGTACGCAATAACAAACCCGGCTACAGCCGATAGACAGAGTGTCCGTCCCGATTCTTCTCAACTGAACAAGCAATGAACTACTGTACAGCATTTGAAATCCGTCTAAAGGCAAATCGACAAACTATAACTCCTGTCTCTCATTGATTCGCATGCATTTTGTACTAGGCAAAATAAATGGATTATCTCCTCATATCTTTGAGTTCATACGTACATAAAGATGCTGATAAATTCTGCTGACCTTGTCCAGAATCGTATCATCGAGCAGAAGAAACTCAACGTACCTCAACTCAGAGTTCTTAAAACAACAAACGGTACAAACTTTGACTGACTGTGAAGTCTTGCATGTCTATAAATACTTCAAGCTGCTACGATGCATGACAGTAAATGGAAAGAAAAGCTGTGTGTAATCCTTTTTTGTCAGTAGATTATCAAACAAGGGATATACTGTGTTACTAGAGTAACGAAGGAATCATTCATAATGGTCTATAATTACCTGTAAACGCTTAAATACCTCACAGCAAGACATATGAACGCCTTCGAGCTTCACTGGCTTATGAGTCACTAATGACTCTTGCCAGCTCAGATTTTACTGCACGGCTGCTCAAAACGGAACAGTACTCTTATACCAATGTATTTAGCAGCGACTACCTACCGGCCAGTTGCAATGAAACTGTAATAAAGTCAAACCTGATTGAGATCTTTTAACCTTGTACTATATGAGGTATAGAAGGACGTAATTTGTCAGTCGTCACAGGCGCTAAAAGCTGTGCTTTTTAATGACCTTAAAATCATTCGACCATAAACTCATACCAGGGTGCCTGATGTCAAGCAGATGTGCACGCCAGGTTGTACTTTTAAAAACTGCTTTAATTTTAATTTCAGTATCTCAATATCGTCTCAGTCATTTATAAAAGAAACCTATCTTTTCTTATTCTTTGAGATTTTGGCACCCAGTGGCCACGTCACTGAGTTGAAAAATGGGTTCTAGTAGCGGTATACCCTCAAAGCACAACATGGGTGTCCGTCCATAATCAATTATGGACATCTAGGTTGCAGTTGTCTTTGTATCTTACGGACTGACTATTAGCAATTTGATAGGAAGTGCCATAACCAGAGCACAATATTTTTTCGGATAATGACTTTTTCCCACATCTTCCATGGCCATTATGGTCGATTTTTTTTTTCAAAACAAAAAAGAATCAATTTTGTAATGGTCTGTTCTTTTAGTTGGTGTCCACGAATTCGCTTGTTGTTCCAAGGTTTACTGGAGCTATTATCCCCTATGTTGTGAATTATCTTTATCTAACCGATCTATGTTTAATTAGATTTGAATGACATAATTTTTAAAATTGCAGAGATAAGTCAAAGACAGCTAGACGGACCAGCTATTTCAACACAGGAAGCGTGTGTAAAAACATACTAACACCTGTCGTGTTTCTCAAATTGTACAGTACAACAGGAACAGATCATAAACGCACGCGGTAAAAGAGGTGTCTATTTAGTATGCTAAATTCTTGATACTATATTAAACTCAGTAGTAGTCATACAAATAATGAATTGTAATTTCTATACCAACAGACAATAATAAGTTCTGACCTGGGGGGTTGGTTGCCAGCGAATTGAAGCAAAAAGGAGTTTTGCATCGTTTTGGTCAGTTACTAGCGATCCTGCAAAGTAGCTCAGTCATCCACCAAAGCAAATGATTACTACCGGTAACATAGTTTTCCAATACTCCAAAATTGAACAGATTTTTGAGCTAGTTCCTTGTCTTGCAAGAATGCAGTCGGTTTATGAAGTCCAGCATGTTTACAAATCAGTATGGAATTCTGAAGATTCCAAAATGACGTTGTGCTTAATGTAATGAATTAGAACTACTTATAATGATATATGTATATTGAATAAACTCAAGTTTGTTAAAGATATAGTTCCATATACGTATCAGAGTACTTAAAGTGCTCACTGCTGTTTAAAACACATACAACAACTTGCAACAAAAATTATGAAGCTGGAGTAATGCTGTTGGTTATGTATATATATAAATATTTGAATCAACTACCCTCAGGTTAAATTCTAATTAAAATATATACTTACTCTCGCGATCTCGTGTTGTAGAACTTCGCATTGAGGTAAGAAGTTGTTTCTTTCAAGCTGAGACCAACTAAGATCAACTTTGTCTAACAAATACGTCATGAACGTGAGGGACTCTGTCTTAATCTGGCCCTGTGTGCGCATTTAGCGTATATTTGAAAGAACGTTGTTACCTTCAATATATTACACAATAGTCCCATATCGCACACTTGTGAAAAGAAGTTGTAATCAAGGAACCCAAACAGCTTATTAAAACAATGCATAGCACTTACTCATCAAGGTTATTGTTTAACTTGTTGGCTCTATTTAATTAGTAACGCATTGATTAGGATTTCAAGCGGTACAGCACCTCACTTATAATTTATTTTAGTTGTCTATCTTTCCCCCTATTTCGTTGCTTCCTTATTCCTGTATTTTAAGCGTTTTGAGTGAAAAACACAGCATACTGACTTCATATAGTTTCGTTTATACAGTCCCCTGGGGCTCAACACAAGTGGTCAGTTTAGGTTGCGAAATTTGATGACTGATGACCACAGACCCGGTGACTACTGTAGTACAAAGCAAATTTTCTCAATTAGAGTTTGCTAGTCAACTGCATTTTTGAAAAAAATAATTGTGTTTGCGATCTAGGCCAATTGATAATCGAGCTTTCTTTTTCTTAATGTTTCTCAAATTCTTATATTAAAATGGTATAATATGATATACACGGTGTAACATAATCTCTTGAGTCTTGGAGTGCTTTACAAGAAAATGTCTACAGGAAGGTGCAACAAGTTACCCACAGCTCTCGAGTGGAAAAGCAATAGAACTTGAGAGAGAGTGCTTCACACCAACATGTTTTCGGCACAAAGCCGACTCAATTAATCACTATCATCTGAAATATAACCCCAGGGTTGTATTGTGAGCAAAAACAAAAGAAAAGTAAACACAACCAAATTATATTAAAATTAACTATAGTCAACCGTTCCACTATTCCACATTAGCATGTATTGACTTCATTTACGTTCGCCAGTTCTTTCCACAGGCAGCAAAATATCAAAAACTTTGGAAAGTATCTAAACTATTTTGGAGGCAGTTTTCAAATCTGATAAGGATAAAATGTCAGACGTGACGATAGAAAGTTGCTAAGTAACGAAACTCCCTACATTAAAATTAGATATTTCCTGCATATTCTTGAAAACCTGCTTAAAAAACCCACAAACGTTTAGAAGCTAGCGACTAAAAAATCAGGATCGATCATGTGTACAATAGGTGTCACTCGACCGACACTCGGTGCCCGCGGGAAATCCGGACCGCTCAAGAACCAATCAGAATTCACGAAGTATCTGTGCCATATAACAAAAGGACTGAACCGAGCTTTTGGGGTATTTGTTTGTAAAACCCTTATCAGCGAGATTTTTAATACGGCAATAGGCCCTTTGCAGCTGGAGGTCACATGGTACAAAATCCAAAATATTGGAGAGCAAAAGAACGTGACAAGACTCCACTGGGAAATGTAAACAAAGAAAAATCACACTTTTCTAGTTAAATGTGTTTTGTTTTGGAGTCTGGCACATTCTTTTGCTCTCCAATTTTTTGGATTTTGTACCATGTGACCTCCAGTTGCAAAGGGCCTATTGCTGCGTGACGTCAGTTGTAGCGGTAATGATTTGTCGACGCTGGAGATACGCTTTGCGTAGACCGCACAAATCGAGAATCGCGCTTCGGAACTCTGGCTCCCGGAAGGTGTAAACAACAGGGTTCGCCAGTGAGTTCCCATAATGCATCAGTTTGGATATCATCCCAACTTGATCAGGCAGCGCATGCGCACACGATTTGCAGTGGGCGTAGACCATTGTCATGATGTTAAAGGGAAGCCATGTAAGAGCGAAGATCACAGAGACAATAAACATGGTCAAGGCCAGTCTTTTCTCTCGTCTTTCTCGCTGCGGGTTGAACACTTGTTGTTGGTTCACTTTGATTCTGATCCATGCCACCGAGTACGCAATACACGTGACAATCACTGAAAGAAACACGGAGAATCTCACAATATAAACATGGAGGTAGAATCCCAGCGGGGGTGGAATGAAGCCGTAGATAAACATGAGGTAAATAAAAGGAAGTACAGCGGCAACGGCCCAAATTAAAGTGATGACCCAGCAGTAATGTTTTCGTGAAGAGCAGCGATAACGCAGGGGCCAGCCAATAGCGTATAGTCTCTCCAGCGCGATGACGGGGATGGTGATGATAGACGCGTAGGCGGAGAAGATATCAAGCGCAATATAAACGTTATAGACGGTATCTCGCACTATCAGACCGTCCCTTTGCCACCAGATCACTGTTGTGTAAACATACATCGGCAAGGAGAGAGAGCCAACAAGAATGTCTGCCACTGAAAGAGAGATCAGGAAGTAGTGGATGCGCTTCCGTTTAGCGCGAACACGCCGGGAAGTAAACGCGACTACGGTTAAGGCATTTTCCACGGTAATTAGTGCAGCGAATAATCCGTACACACAACACCAGGCAATAAGCTCCGATATCGGCATTGGAGAAGGCCGACTTGAAGTGGCTGTCATACTTTTGATATCTGTAAAAGCAATATTAAAACTTAAATTTTGTTTATCACCCGTAATGATTACAGACTTAATTGGACTCTACTCAGTCCTATTAGTATTACCACTACATATCCGAAAATTAATTGTAAACTTACGTAAATCTCCCCCC
>JAOBYH010129208.1:0-11014 GCA_025403525.1 Umimayanthus kanabou
GCACTCGTAAATATTTCAAAGACAACAAATTGAACTCGCTTCGCTCGTTCAATTTTATGTTAGTCTTTGAAATATTTGCTTGTGCTGATTAATCCCGAATTGCACTCCAAATCATTTGATTACCAGTACAAATAAGCAATATGGTAAACAATTAGATACACACATAGAAAAAGTTACCAATTGTCCTTACGGAATTTTCAGACGTTACAAGTATAAAAACTTTGCGATAACTAATTTCAGCTATCCATTAACGTTATTAGAGAATCAGAATGTTTCCAAGTCCAATCTTTTTCGAAAATATTTTAGGTGGTGGAAACCAAATTGAAGAGCTTGGATCCGTGCAAGAAAATAGTTTCTCACACGTTTGAAGCTATTGCAGAGAAGTTGAGAACATTACAGACGGATGACAAGAACTTCCTGACCCGCGTGCAATTTGAACGCCTTGCCAATGAATGCGGAATACACGGTCAAACACTGTATCAAGAGTCTGTCAGATACCTCGAGAGGGTGGGTGTGTGTCTAGTACCTCAGAAGGAAGAGGTTTTCGTTATTGTCCGGTATTCTTGGTTTGTTCATCAGTTGACAGAGATGGTTGTCTCGCGGCCCGATGGATTTGTTGAGACTAACAACTTGGGTAAGTTGCACTTGTACAAAGGTGACTTACGGTTCGAGTTAGAGTTGTAGTTAGACTAAAATCCTAGCCAAGCCATAGTTGATAAAACTAACTGGTTGTGAAGCTCAACAAATGTCAAAGGGAGTGAACAAAGTTACTTTGTTTTGTGTTGAACCAACCGTGACCGTGCATATTGTTTCGTTTTATGTGTGAGCCCAAATGTTTCGACTAGCTAGAAGGACAATCTTTGACCCTTATGAAAGACAAACCGTCAGTCTTACATTGTTGTTATTCCGTATTACAACAACAAAATTTTTAAGACTATTCGAAATAATATTTCTATCTCGTATCATTATCTTATTGGGAACAAACTCGTGTTCGGGGCTAACATACCAAAAGCCATGAATTTAGGACATACTGGGGTAGATAGAAAACAAGGGGATACATAGCCAGCCTTGGTAGATGGTTCGAGCCATAGAGAGGTAACTTTATTCAGGGACTTATTTAGGGAATGACGCATGGAGTCCGGGCCCCTCTTTTCGTTAACAGTTTTGGAAATATTTGACAAGAAAAATACTGCAAAATATCATCTCTTGGAGTACATGTGTCTTTTTTCGGCTCCTCTTTCTAAAGTTGCCGATTCCGGGCTTCCCCATTCCGAAAATTCTGGATCCTCCCCTGGTAATAATAAAATGCACTCCAGTGCGGACATTTTTCCTATTTACAACGCTTTTCTTCTCTTTAACCGTAGATCCAGTGAAGAAAGTCCTTGTCGATTTCCTGGTTGAGAAAGGAGTCGCATCCTCAGTCCCAGGCTCCACCAAAATACCCGTGCTACCTCGGTTGCAAACAACTGGGGAAGAGCTTTGGAGCCAATCAGAAGCCGGCATGCTCTCGGTTTTCAGGCATTTGCTAACCAAGACGCCCCCTCACCAGCTGCACACTATTTTCCCTAAAGTCTCTTCTGAAATAGCACGTATTTATGAGAACGTGACGATAAGAAAGTCTGCAGTTATTATTCATGAAGATGGTTTCAAAGCTCGGATCGATTTCGGGCCATGTTTAATTGACCGCAGTATTACCGAGTTTAGGGTTGTGGTGCAGTCACAAAGTACAGAGGTTGCTCGAAAGGCAGCCGATGATGTAGTTAAGGTGTTACAAGATGGTCACGCTCCAAAGGAAACTTCAGATCTGCACGTTTCCTGTCAGAAGTGCTTCAAAAGTACGATAACGCTTGAGATAGCAGAAGATGTAGCGAAAGCAAGTGAGCAGGAGACGATCACGTGTCCCAGATGTAATCATCCTTCCGTAGCGGCCCAGCTTTTGAGTGGTTACCAAGAAACGAGAGAACTTCCAGATCTGCTGACACCTGTGGTCAGCGGCGAAGAAAATCTTGGTGAGCTCATTAAAGGGGTTCTTCAGCAGTCTGGGTCACTTTTTGGAGTTTGACATAGATTTCGCTGAGAAAAACGATTATGTTTATTTATTATTATTTTTTTCAACAACAGTTTTTAAAATGCTTCAAGCCTGCTCCGTCCTCATCATTCTAACCATTCATTAACAACATAAATCAACAGAGAGCTAACCAACATAGATAGATCAACCTGTAAGATTTCTATTTTATTCCTTTTCCAAATGCAACTGCTATTCAAACTCTTATAAACCGAACTGCATAGATTAGTTGATTCAAGCACAGAGAACATAGTTTCATATCTTTTTAGCGTTTTGTAAACTACTAGTAACGAGTGCAATGCATGTAATGCAAAGCTTTATTAAAACATGTTTCAGCTTGTTTTTAATTCAAATTTAATATTAAAGAGAAGAAAGGCAAGTTGATGCAGCAAACAAAACCGATCAGTGCAATGAACACTGTCACTGTTCCAGTGGTGCGAAAATTGTAGAACTTCCAAGCGATCGATATTCTTGTTATTGAGCTTCCGAAGTCATTAGTTGCAATTGTTGATGCCGCTACTCAAAGTTGAAGAAAGACCGGCTTTTTTGTATATTATAGTGCCAGCTTTTGCATTAATCCACGTAAAGTCTACGTAACTGGCAACACAAAACGACTTGAAAGTCGCCCGAGCATCGTCAAGGTTCCAATATTTCCTCAATACAATTTGATCCACTTGAGAGAACACTTTGTCTCAGCAGAACTTCACCAGTAACCTCTCGACATTTCTTTAGTAACTTTAAATTTTTTATCAATGTTTTGTTTTAATCAGTATTGTTTTCCGTCCGCAGGATCAGTCAATGTTGTGAGGGCCATCACCAAGCATATTGATAGCTGCAACAAGAGATTGGAGAAGAAAATATTGTCAGAATCTCGCGTGTTGTTTGGTAACCTGGCCAAGTTCTTTATGGACATAAAAACAGTAAGCTTCTTCACCTACTGCACTCTTTTCTTATAAGAACCTTTTATGTGAGAACGTTGGGACTGACAAAATTCAAAATTTACGAACATGCTAAGAACATGCTGAGGCTGGGAATACGTAGATAATATTTGTTATATATACTGTATTCAGTGGGGGCAATTTGTTGTTAAACTGTAAACTAAAGCCCAATACTCATACAACATCGCCTGATGGCTACTCCGAATCTGGACATACAAAGGCAACTAGTGATCATATACACTCTAAATTACTGTACTTTGATCACGGTAGGGGCTCTGTTTCCTGTACACAACAAACGCCAATGTGGTGAACAAGAACATTAACACAACTCGCTTTTATCACGAATCCGCCATCTTCTCATGAATATTGCACCTGATCGAGGTTCTGCGTGATGAATTCCAAAATGGCGGGCCGTGACAAAAGACAAACCTCATGAATATTGCACCGGGTCGAGGCTGTGCTTGGTGAAATCCAAAATGGCGGGCCATGACAAAAGACAAACCTCATGAATATTGCACCGGGTCGAGGCTCTGCGTGGTCAAATCCAAGATGGCGGGCCATGACAAAGACTAACCTCATGAATATTGCACCGGGTCGAGGCTCTGCGTGGTCAAATCCAAGATGGCGGGCCATGACAAAGACAAACCTCATGAATATTGCACCGGGTCGAGGCTCTGCTTGGTGAAATCCAAAATGGCGGGCCATGACAAAAGACAAACCTCATGAATATTGCACCGGGTCGAGGCTCTGCGTAGTCAAATCCAAGATGGCGGGCCGTGATAAAAGCGAATCAGTCACAAAGCCGGGGCCTCATTTTTGTCTTACAACCAGGATTGCTAATCATTGCCAAACAGTAATTGAAGTGTAGTTACAAATTGTTAGATTTCCACTTTGGGTTGGCTTGTGTGAATGGAAAATAAAAATTGAAGTTTGTACCCAATCCTAAAAAATAAGAACATTAAAAAACATTTTAGGTTGAGATCCTCAAAATAATTAAGAACATTCAGCCTCAGCCCCACAGTGCAACGTTGTTATCGTTAACGATACGTCATTGCAGTAGCATCGTATCATGCCTGTTTGAAAACACTTTAGGATTTACTAATGAGAGTTTTTTACCTGACCTTTTGAATATCAACCCTTTTCCAAAACAAACAGAGCTCCCAAAGGACTCAAAGAATCCTTGAAAACGCGCAATGTCTTAATACTTAAAAAGTCACTGAATCCTAATGATAAATGGATCACTGGCAAAAGCATGGCGTTTGAAATGTCGACTAAATTTACTATTGGAAAACATAGTCTTTTCTTGGTAGAAAGAAGGACAAAGAAAAAATAGGAGTTACTAGAAGTTACTTTGTCCATCGAACGAATTTTCCCAAACCCATTTTTGAAATATATCGACAGTGGAATCTAACCTGCAGTCTCTGACTGCTAGGTTTGCTAGTTGAATGGCACTTTCATTAATAATAACTTTAATAAACTCTCCCGAGGGTTTTCAGGCTTATTTACAATGTTTTTTAAAAATGTACATAATAGTTATTCTAAGAAAAAATACTAATCTAATCTAAAATTGAATACACGCGGTAATTTGTTAAAACTCAGTTACTATTTAAAAAATTAGTTAAAAGATGATTCTTTAAATCCCTTTTAAAACTAGTAAGGGTTATGTTGTCCGTAACACTGCACGGCAGTGAGTTCCACAGAGTGACTGCTCGATAAAAGAACGTGCGTTGGCCGGCAGCAGACTTATATCTTGGGATTGATAGCTTGTGTTTGTTGCGAGTGTTCATTCCGTTTACTTTATTAACCCTCTCTCTTAAGTTTTATTTTTCCACCCCTTCCCTCTCAGGAGGGGGGGAGGTCGATACACCCTCCTAGTTTAGCTAAGTAACTATCGATTGACTAAGTTGCAACTTTGCATGCACATAACAAACCTGGTCATAGTTATTAACCGATAATTCGTAATCCGTAAGGACCCGAACATAGTCATTATTGTGACAAACTGAGTACAAAATAAGAAAATCACTGAAAATGGCACTGCGAACAGGAAGGTGCGCTATGGATAAAAATGCCCGTTATTGCCACATTGGCATGATTTCTAATTTTTCTTTTATTACTCAACATCTTTAAGTCACTCTTCAACTTTTTTAGAATCTCTGCGTAGTTCCTAAAAATTCGAAATTCTGCTTTCAGTGATAATCCCCAAGAGTGCGATTGTTACCTTTATTAATAAAATTACAATTTCCTCAGATCTGATTGGTTCATTCAACACTCTATTTTTCCTTAATCTGAAAGCAAACTCATTTATCGGAGAGTGTCCAATAACAAAGTGCTGTTATTTGACACATGTTATCAGACAGTTTAATAAACCAATCAGAACCCGAGTTCCTGGCTATCTGACCAATCAGCAACAAGAAAATAGTTACTATGAATAGCAGCAACCAACCTCTGAGAAACTGTGGCCAAAACAAAATGGAGAATATTTTACTTTAACAGCAACAGTTCTTTAAACAAGATACAACGGCTTTGCTTATTTTTTCTTTCACTTTCGGAAATTGTAATTTTTGTCATAAATTTGTAATAGGACTTCGTGTCATCCAATTCTGTCTGTAATCATTACTCGTGAAACAATTTGGACTCGCGCTCCGTGCTCATCCAATTCTGTTTATCGCTCGTAATGATTACAGACCGAATTGGACTCCACTCAGTCCTATTACCATTATTAACTATATCCATTTTGAAATTACTGGTGATTGGTTCCTGACAGCAGTGATCATTGTTTTGAGTCTATAATCTGTAATCGCACTGTTTTGAACAACCAATCGTAAAGTAGAAAAAGTTGAAACAGCCAGTCGATTTCAAACTTTAACTAAAAGGCATTATCTTTTGCATATAAAAAGCGATTTCAAAATGGATAACAATTAATTGGTAATGGAACTTCTTGTTGTGCAATTCTGGTCTGAAATCATGCTTGTGACTTCAAAGCGAATTCGCGTTGTGCGTTCGTCCGATTTGGAAATCACGTGTATGCTTTGTACCTGTAATCAAATGGAGTCCAGTGCAATTTAGAACAAATCAGCACGAGTCTTATTATTAAATACAAACAAAATAGCCGAGTGCTGATTTATTCCAAATTGCACTGGACTGGATTTGATCCTTTGTTAATCATACAGTAAATTCTAAGCTCTGACCACTGCAGACTTGAAAGCCACGCGCACTTTACTGGGTTTCTTGGTCACATGACACATCATGCATCAACGGACAGGAAGGTACAATTTGAATTCATTGCGCCATTTCAGTTCAAAATACTGAACATCGAAGGCTCAACTGTCAGTGTGTATATAAAATGTTAGGCAAAAATACTGGAAAAAACTTCTTATTCTTCTAATTCGTCTTTCCTATTGACAAATGATCAATCAGAGCATGATTTCAACTTTTTGCACTGTAATTTGAATGAAATTGCACTGCTCGCAGCCAATCACATAGAAGAAATTTTGTGCACTGTATGATTAAAGGCCAAATTGCACTCCAGTCAGTTCAATTACCATTATGTAAATGAGTAATAGGTTGTCTTATGCATTTTCTCCTACCAGTACGATGTACCTCGCACGGTGTTCCTGGCCCCCGATTTCCAAGACTGCTCCCACAAGTTGAAGGGGGACATTATGAGGAACCTGAAACACACCCTGCTCACTTGGCAGACGCAAAGATTTCGTCTCCACCTCCTGTGCGAGGGGAATGGCGACGGGACTGGGGTGCATTTCCTTGAGGGTCACAAGGGCTACGAACTGGCGGAGGTTAATGAGTTTATTATCAAGTTCATCAACGGACTTGGATTTGGGATTCAGGTGATGATAAACTACATTTGATTCTCAGCCGAAAAAGTGTTTAGTATTTACGTCTACAGAAAAGTTGCAAAATGTGCAATTGTGAGTGAATAAATGGTGAAATCCAAATCCACAATTCAACAAAATTCCACACTTTGGTGTTTTCTTTTTGAAAAAGATAAAATACTTTGATTTAGCTGTGGAGGAGCCCCTCTGAAATAGAATAGAGAAAACGTGTTTCCGCTATTAAAGCTGGCGTTGCGAAGTTTTATATCAGTGACGTATTAATTTACAGTACTGCTTCGTTTTCGTGACAGATGTTGATCAGCTGGTTACCGATAGCACAGACTGTACATAACCTCTCCAAGGAGGCCGGGATCGGTGGACTGGACGGTTTGTTCCCAAGTATTGAGGTGGTGGCGGGTGTGTTGGGCTTTACTGGCATCACTAAGGCGACACTGGAACAGATCAAGTGGAAGGAATACTTCAAAGAGGTAAGTCTAAGGAACTTGAAATCGTCAACGGGAAGAAGAATTTCTTTAAAGCGGTTTGCTCTGCATTTAAGCAGAACCAATTTCAGATTTTGGTGCCAGTAACTGATACTGATAGAATTGCAGCAGGACTTGTTCATTCCACGATTTTTCAATTTCTTTTTTGAAAAATAGCGTAAAATAGCAAAATCGTTCAATGGGGTTCGCGAATTTTTGGAACTTCAAAACGGGAAGTCACATTTCTTAGCGAATTTGAACCAATGTAACCAGTAAGACCGTCAACATTTTGTTAATATAATCGAAACTGCACTCACATTGTGAGAAATGTCATTTAAGAAACTAGAACTCCCAAATCAGACTTTTTTTCGTGCATGCCCCCCCAGGATAGTTGTGTCATATCATATGATTGCCGTTCTCATTTGCATGTTCAGCCTGTTATTACAGTAGTAATGCAGGAGAACAGCATCTAAACCACATCTGGTTTTTCAAAGACTAGTTAAGGAAAGAGTAAGATTTCTAAATCATACCCCATCCGCCCTTGAATTTCGCGCCTCCCTCTTCAAAATTTCTTGATAGTTTTGTATTATCGTATGGTTGTTATTCTCATTCCCACTCGACAACAGTAGTATAGTAGGAGAGCAGCATCTAAACCATGTTTGTTTTTTAATGTAAGGGAAAGAAAGAATCAAAAACATTTCAGACGCAGCAATATTGATACTAAAAGCTTGAAGGCAATAAAACAGCTAGCGGAGGAGGAGGAGGAGGAAACTTTACTGAAGCGGAACAAGAAAATCCAGAAACTCAACATGCTAACTACGCTTTTAAAACAGCTAGCGTCTACTGAGTTTCAATAATTTTATTACTACTCGAATTTGCATAAATTACCGTTTGGAATAGAAATGTGAAGATCATTCGTTTCGTAAACTAGATGAAAGGTTGTATGTGATTGTTGAACGTATAAATTACAATACTCAGTTTACCTGTTCTGTTCAACTCCATCGAGTTTCGATAACAATACATCACCCATGGGCGGTGTCACTACTACTTAGTGATATTCATGAGTAATAACTAAGCAAGGTACCGGGACGGTGGGCAAGGTAGGGCCACAACGTTTGTCTTAAAGGTACGACTGCGATCAAGAAACACCCGTAACCACAAACTGCAAACGGGGTAGAGTAAGGTGCACTCACAACCTTTATCGGTAAAACCGGGATCGAGAAACATGCGTGATTTCAACCTGCAAACGATCAATTCCCCTCCCTCCCCACAATGTATGATACATCCCTTATAACGTTAACATGTGCCACTTAAATTTTCAATATTTTTGCAATTGTTACAGATGCAAGGTTTCCTGGAATCTTTCAAGAAAGAAATCAAGGACCTGCAGGAAACAGCAGGCGCCATGGCTCAACCAAAACCGCTGGCCAATGAACTACAGACATCTCACGGCTACCGACTGGACGGCAAGGAGTATGAGTACCTGAGGAACCTGTTGTTAAGACTTGACAAGAGCAAGAAGTTCGGAGGACTGGTGCAAGAAGCACGCGAGGACCTGGGGCTAGTGTGGGTCTGTAAGCGACACAGCAGAGGCGGACAAACCGAGCGGGTTCATATCGAACATTCTCACAGTATATAATGATAATTTACTCTCTGAAGTGGCGGGTTTATCATTTTGGAGGGCAGATATTTTTTTCGAGACCACTTTCCAAAACTGCTTGGTAGCCGAGCAGAAATTTTAAGCGGAGACTGGTCCCGGTTTGCATAAATATTGGTTATACAAATGCATTTTAAAATATTGCTGCTTTCGTCGGCGAACAACAGGTTGGCTCAGTTGTTGGAAGTTTGACTAGTAAGAAATCCAGGTTCGAGTCCGGCCTCAACCCAAAGTTTTCCTCTCCTTTTCCTCGTTCTGTTGCTTAATTAAAAGAAATCTTTAAGACTTGGAAAAAAGAAATAAGAAAAAAGACAAGACTCTGGAAAGTGGTCCCAAAATATTGAACTGCTTTTGGAGGTGGTTCACTTTTGACGCTGACGGAACTGTGACAGCGATGGCAACTGACAGCACCGATACTAGACTAGGCTTTCGGTCTCAGTGTGCGGTGACGTCGGTAAGACGCCAACCAAGCTCACAAACTTGCACGTAAGTAACCAATGGTAAGGGGAGTGCTACTAGCCGCTATTAAAGGGCAAAAATAGAGTGAAGTAAAATATGAATGTCACATGTACAATATGATAAACAGACCATTACCCATATGACAAATTCCAGCAATCCAGGAAAGGAAGAAATGTACAATCACAGTAGATCAGTTAAATTCTTCTTGTATCAAATCTACCAATGGCTATGGCTTTTGCTTTCCTGCATTGCTGTTGTGCCATATTGTATCTCAAACTTTAAAAGTTGAATAGTAGTACATTTCCCTAGTGGCACACGGGTAGTGTTTTGGGCTTGCACACATAGCATAATTATAATAGTATAATCGTCCACTCTGAAAACTTAATCGCCAAAGTTTTTGGTCGAAAAAAGTTGCACACTTCATACTTTTGCTATAAGAATGGATCTCCAGACGTCATATTGGAAATTTGGCTAGCATTTGTTATGTGTTACCTCGCGTGCATGCGTAGTCGTTATTCCGACTTGTCTTTTGCGGAGGATAATAAACAGCAGTATAAACTAATGGGTTATACCGCAGAAAATATGGCGCCGGATATCGAACAATAGCATGTTTCGAAGCCAACTTTGACCTGAAACCCTCATTATTATAAGGATGCTCCGGCAAAATTTTCCCCTACAAAGAAAGACAAGCTAAGCAATGTCTTTAAAATATTTGAAAAATGATTTGCTAGAAATGTAAAACAGGCAGTGATTAATTATACACACATTCCTAGTGAGGCAAGTTTTTTTAGCTATTGACGTAACTAAAATAGAGCAAGAACGGTTCAACCGATGTACCGTGTGAATAAATAGTGCCACTTTCTCCAATTATATGTTGACAGGAAAAGGTCAAAATTAGGTAGATACTTCAAGAATTTGATCGCCAAATAACATTAGCAGCACTGTTTCATAAAATAGTTATATATATCGCGTGTTTTAATAAATTTATTGTTTTTATTTGTTTCGAGGTGAATATCGCTGCACACAGATATTGAGGGGGGATACTGATTTAGTTTGTAGCTATTCGAAAAATGATTGACCTGTGAAAGTGCATTAATCAGATCACAAGGTATGCTGGGAGCTTGAATCCCCCTTATTGCTGAGCTCGTCTTGACCCAGTTTATCGTAATAAGTTCGCTTCGTGCTTTGCTGGTTTTGTTAGCCAGGTCAGTGGATGTAACGCAAAGTAAATGAAATACAGGTCTTCCATAATTTATTTTGTGGTTAATATTGCCATTAGCTGGTGTCCGCATGATCTGAAACAGCTTTGGGGAATCTAATGAATAAAAACCGCGGAAGGTCAATTTCCTAAGCACAAAATGGTCTAAAGGCCGGTTTCCACTTCGGCGAATTAGGTCGCGCGACCAAGCGATGGACTATCTGGGCATGCGCAGCTTGAAATCCAAGCTGAAAGCGAGCGTTTACAGTACAGGCGAACGCGCGGCCAGTTCTGGAAGTTAAATCAAATCCAACTTTTTCGCGACCAGAATGAGCGACAGCCAATCAGATCGCTTCTTTTCAATGCTAGAGCATGCGATCGTACC
>JAOBYH010129319.1:0-11008 GCA_025403525.1 Umimayanthus kanabou
ATTAATTAATTATGCAAATTTATTAGCAATTAGAGTTGAACAAATTATCGATTAATAATTATGACCAAGTTAGCTATTCCATGCAAAGTTTCAAGTCAATCGATAATTAATTAGCTAAATTAAGGAGGGGGTTGATACAACTCCCCCTCCTGAGAGGGAAGGGGTGGAAAAGCACCACCTGGTTAAACCTAACCTGTACCCTAGCAGGAACAGAAGCCTGTTGCCATGTTGACTGAGAGTTCTGGCCTTTAATAATTACCGTATATGTATGTATATAACAGCACGCATACAAACAATGGTTTATATTTGTTCTTCAAACAACAAAAATACGTGACCTGCACAGAATACGAACTCGAACACGTTTGCCGACTGGCTAAACGAACAACATGTGGACGTAGTTTGCCTCTGATTATTGTTTGAAATACAGAACAAGAGCAGAATTGAATGCTTTCACGCTGAAATTGGCAGATGAGATCTCCAATGCTGTTTTGTTCTGATTTGTCACGTAAAGATAAACTATTCGTCTCTGTTTTGTAATTGTATGAAATAACTGTATGGCTAGAGCCCGTGACAGTGTACGAACTTCTTCTACCATTGGAAGAGGAGCAAAAAACAGACATTATCTAACATGTTTCTCAAACACAAACGGAATTTGCTCTGTCTTGAGGAATAATTATAAAATGCAAACCTGGAAAACTGGGCATTCTACATCCACATTGATCCTGCACTGCCAAGGCGTAACATTCATGCATACATCCGTCCTCCGTGTAGGTAGGATACAACTCCAATGTCTGGCTTTTACAGTTAGTCTCGTAAGGAGCTGGTAGGTTGATGTACTGTATTGGGTGAAAATAGAGGGATAATAGTTAGAGAGCTTTTGCTGAAAAGGCAACTTTATAGTTGGAAATGGAGAATACTGTAAAAATTTAAGAAAAAGCCCATGGGCTATTTTTTTCTTTTTAAAGCCCTTGGGTACCAAGGCTTCTTTTCGAGATGAGCTTCTTTTCGAGATTACTTTTGCAAACACAAGAGAAGGGCTTCTTTTCAAGATAAATGTTGCAAATTTTAAATTGACGACTATATGAGCAAGACTGATACACAGTTTTTTCAACCACGAAATATGCTTAACCCTCGGACGACCAAGCTATCTATCGTAACAAATTAAACCAGGGGGGGGGGGCATTTGGACACCTCATGATTTCCCAAATGGTTGCACATAAAAAAATCAAGCTTTGACATGTAAGCAGCTTTTGGTTAGCTAATTACATTTCATAACAACAATCAGGTTTTAATTAAGAACTGTTGCTATGGCAATAGTCGTTTCACAACATGTCCGCCATCTTGGCCGCCATCTTGGATTTTAAAAAAATTATTTTCAGCAAAACTGCAACAAATTTTATTTAAATTAGTAGAAACATGTCTTTACAGCCTCAAAAAGGAATATGATTAAGAATAGAGTGGAAAAGAAGAATTTAGAAAAAAAATTGCCAAAAAGTTACGGTTTTCTTATTCAAACTTTCATTTTCATAATTAATTTTGCATAAATGATAAGTGGTGACGTCATCCAATTATAGTCAAAAGATGTGTTCATAAACGGACTACAGGTACTGAAAGTTTCATTTTGATTGTTTCAAAGCTTCAATTTTTAGGTCGAAAAACCTTGGGGGAGGGTCAATTTGACCCCCCTCCCCTTTGACGTTCGAGAGTTAATGTCAAATAATACTCAAGAAAAACTCGAACTTCATTATTTACTGTCTTGAAAAGAAGCCCGTGGAATTCTTTTCGAGATGGGCTTCTTTTCGAGATTACTGGAAATTCAAAAATGAAAAATCACCTTAAGAAAACCTCGATTTGTATAGTTACAAAACTCAAGCATTGTTTTTCTGCTATGCAGCAGTCTGAGCTATGTTTAAAGAGAACTTTGCCAGGCACAACTTGTTTAAAAAATCGCCAAAGATCCCTATAATGTTTTTTAAAGTAGAGGTATTTTTCCAAAACTCATCCTTAAGCCTCCTTTCGTAAACGGTCGATGCCATTTGTGGCAGTCGATGCCATTTGTAGGAGTCGATGCTGTTTCGAACAACAGCATATTGTCGTTTTAATGAAGAAGACAATCTTGTGATCGCGCAAATACAACTAGTACTAACCTTGACCATAACCTTAACCTTAACGCTAATCCAAACCAAAATTTACGCTAAAAAAGAAACTTAATAGAAAAAAGAAAACAAAAGCTATAAGTAAAACATTAGGTAAAAGAACTACCGTGTTTTGAATCCGTGACCGCTAGAATTCCAGTCCTTACACTACTACTAAACCAACAAATCGATTCAGTGCCGTTCACATTCTTTTTTACTGTATATATATTACCAAGGGTATCGACTGTTGTTGGAAATGGCATCGACTGTTATACATGGCATCGACAGTTTACGAAAGGGAAATCGGTATTGCAGCCGTCTTGGACGCAATCTTCAAAAAAACTTTTTTTATGCTGGAATTTTAATGTTACATGACCGCCATTTATTTTTTTTAATGTAATTTGTTCTGGTCAAGGACCTGTTTCATACTAACCTTGGTCTGGGACACCATCAAGGAAGCCAGGGTGCCTGGAGACACTAAAACGCCATTCCACAAATCGAAGTACTCCCCTTGGTTGTGTATGACCACCCTAACCCCCTCCGTCCACATTGCCACGGCATAATCATCGACGTTTAGATCAAGCATTAAATTTAGTCCCAATGAAGGACCACTGGCTTGAATTGTTTTCATTGGGTACCCTGGTTTCCCAGAATTAAAAGTGTAACATTTTCCAAATTCTGTTATTGTTTCGATAAAATCGCTTTTGTTAATGCTGTGAAACAAGGGTCCGAACGTGCTAAAGGGAGTCAACATTTCAGTGATGTCCTGCGAGTAAACACTGTAGAATTTTGCAACGTCGAACGATTCCTTTTTGTGATCTATTGCATTGCGAAGTTCGTCTCTATACTCCTGAGTACAATTGGAGACGAAGTCGCTGCCAAGAAAACCTCCTCCAATGGAAACACAACAGCAAAGTAGCGCATGCCCACATGGGCGACCTTTTCTCACTGCTGCTGTGACATCGCAGGCGCTTATGTTAAGCCCTTGATCAATGAACACGCTGTCGCTGTCTAACGCGTAGATTTTACTTTTTTGGAAAATATTAGACGGACATACTGATACAGCTGGAAAAGGCATGGTCTTTAGATTAAAGTTACGTATTTCCGTGGTCATTGGAAACTTGTAGTACTTTGCAATATTTATGTACGCTAGGTAGAAAAAGAAGACGGCCGAGGTCAACAAAAAGATCAGCCATAACGTTTTTGCCCAGAGCTTGTTGCTTCCAAAGATATGGCGAATACCGTGAAGTGTAGTGCCTTCTACAAATTCGTGCCACTTGGGAGATGAAGATTTTACTGATACGTAGGCATCGACCTCCTTATTTGACACCCATGCATCTCTTGTAGGGTTATCCATTTTTTGCGAAACCTTATTTTGTAATGCTCCTTTATCTGTGACATGTGGAAGAAAGCAAAAGAAGAAATTCTTTAAATTATACTAAAATAAGTTAATATATGTAGTTATATTAAAATATACAATACAGCAATACCTTTTCAGCTTTTTCTTAAGATGAAGTATGTACTGTTTTTGGATCATTCCAAGGACGGCTTATAGTCATTCAGAAATCTTAAAGAAAGACCATGTTTTTTGTCTATGTCAAAAACCGACTGATCCTACAATAGCAAGTTGTAAGAACAAACATTATTCCAATCGTTTTACAGACCCTTGCTTTGTAAACTTCGTCCCATCGCCCCACTTTGGTTATAACTATCTTTTTGAAGCAACCAATTTTCCAGGCAATAGCTAAAAGAGTATCACCTCAAAACATATTTTTCAAAACATACATTTTTCTTTTCCATTCTTGTATCGCTGGATTTTTCGCAGGAATATTTTTTGAAAAAAACTCTAACTGTTTGAGCAGACCTCGCTCGAGCCAACAATGCTAACGATTTTCAAGTTATAATAATAATAATAATAATAATAATAAAAATAATAATAATAATAATAATAAACTGATTTATATAGTGCTGTTAAACTAATTTTTCACAGCGCTTTAACAATACTATTCTTTTTAAAAGCTAAAAATATCATACCTATTTACAATTATAATAGGACACTAGTTCAATATCAACTATAAACAAAAAATTATCAGGGGTACTAATTGACTACTAAATTAACTAATTAATCACTAAAATATGCTTTCTTAAATTGATGCGTCTTAAGTTTGGTTTTGAAAGCATCTTTATTGGGGGCCCTGCATAGTGTAAGAGGTAGCTCGTTCCAGAGCCTGGGCCCAGCAATGGAAAATGCTCTATCTCCATAGGCGACAGTCCTAGATCTGGGAATATTGAGAAGTTCTTGTGAGCAAGATTGAAGTTACGTGTATAGGTGACAACACGAGCTGCAGTGTTAAGTACTAATTGTAGCCTATTAATCTGATATTTAGGAGGTCCATTGAGAAGAGCATTACAGTAATCAGTAATTCAGAAGTCACAAAAGCATGGATTAAGGTTTCAGTAGAACTATCATCCAAGTATTTCCTGATTTTTCCTTTATTCCTTAGGTGGTATTGAGAGGACTTGCATATTTTACTTATTTCATCAATAATGAACATGGATTGATCGAAAATGACTCCTAGATTTTGCATAGTAAACTGATGATTAATAGTCTTTTCTCCCACTTGTATAGAGGTGACACTGGGGTCGAACTTATGTCTGCCAATTCAGTTTGTCGTGATTTAGCTTTTACATATTAGCAATCATCCATCTGATAATTTCCTGAACACAGCATTCAAATCTTGCCATGGTCAAGCTAGCATCCCTTTGAGAGTCAGTCTCGAAGGTGACATAGATCTGAGTATCATCAGCATAGAAGTGATATTGTAGATTATGAGCCTTGATAATGTCAGCAATAGGTACAGTATATAATAAATAGAGTGACGGGCCTAACACTAACCCCTGTGGTACCCCACATGTCATTGTGACTTGCTACCTTCAACTTGAACATAGTATTTGCAAGATTTCAAGTAGGATTCAAACCAAACAAAGGCAGTACCTTTGACTCCAAAGCGGTGGGATGATCTTGATAGAAGAATAGATTGATCAACTGTGTCGAAAGCAGCAGATAGGTCCAAGAGTAGTAGACTCACAGATTGCTTACTATCAATAGCGCATAGAATGTCGTTCTGTACTCTAACGAGAGCAGTTTTAGTAGAGTGATAAAGCTTGCAGGCTGCCGGACTGGAACCGTTCATCAAGAAGATAAGTTGTAACATGGTCTATCAATTGCACAGCTGCTGCCTTCTCAATCACTTTCGATACCATTTTCAAATTAGAGATAGGACGGAAATTTGAAAATTGTTTATAATCAGCGCCAGGTTTCTTTAGAGCAGGTAGTAACTCGGCGACCTTGAGGGACTCAGGCAAAACGCCAGAGGAGAGTGACATATTCACGATCTTGGTTATTGTTGGCAGTAGCAAATCTAAGCAGTTCTTCGTCAATGAGGCAGATATAGAATCAAGATTGCATGATTTCATAGCCAACTTATATGTAAGTTCACGAATGGTGTCTTGTCATAGTTTTCAACCAGGGTATTCAGATCGTAGTATGAGTTATTAAGAGAGTCAATGTTGATCGAACGCAGTTTGCGAAAAGTTACTTTTTTTTTCTTAGAAAATTTCGGTTTTTGGACACTTAAGTCGCAATGTACAGCGAAGTGATCCAAAATGATCGGATCCCTAATCATAATATGCGACTGATCAACGAGTCCTCTGATCTGATGAGAATTGTACTGGTCAAGTGTATGACCCTTTTATGGGTAGGAGCACTGACATGTTGTTTCAGCCCAAAAGCATCTAGATCTAGTATGTCAATAAAGTGATTGGTATGGTTGTCATGAGGATCGTCGATATGGAAATCAAAGTCCCCAGTTATCAACAAACATCCAGAGTATTCAGCCAGTGTGCGCTCAAGAAACCAAGAGAACTCCTCATAGAAGAGTGCATATGTTAGTTCATTTGGCGGACGGTAAACACACAGGATTTGGATATTTTCGATGCTTTTAAGAAGGAAATCCATAAGCTCAAACGTCTCGACGTTATCACAAACTTTGGTGTTAACGTCAAAAGTCTCTTTAAACAAAAATCCAATTCCCCCACCAAAAGTGATATTATCGTATCGTGGAACATGTAAAAAGCGATAACCAGTAGAGCACAAGGTGCCTGTCTCAACCATATCTTCATTTCCTGGTCTCAGCCACGTTTCAGTTATTATAAGTGCATCTAAGTTATGGTCAACAGTAAAATCCTTTACAGTCAATCCCTTTATTTTGACCGATCTGACATTCAGTAAACACTTTCGGAATGCAGCAGTAGATAATAGATGTGATTGTCGCATTATCTTGACGTTTGTGCAATTAGCAGGATTACGGAAGCGAATGAATGGCTGACATGGCATCTCCAGGTTCCACTTTCACTTATAAACACATTTTAGTTGTCAGTTTCAGAGAAAGTACAATTTTTAGAGCATAAAATGAACCAGATCACGGAGAGTAAAAACACATGACCGACCATGATTAATATTCATGACTACACGGTTATATAGTTACGTATAAAAGCAAATTTATGAGGACTGATTCGGTTGCGACTATAGTACAAAAAAGAGGTTACCTTATTATAGAAAATTACCACTGCATGTTAAGAACGAGAACAAAATTAACGCGCGATGAAATTGAATAGTCTTGTTAACGTGCATTAAATTAACGCGAATTTCTTTGTGTTTCATGTTTGAATGCATTTAGCTAACGCAAATTTAATGCTTTGTGATAACTATTTTATACAGAATTTTGCGCTTTCCGTAAGATAAAACAACAAAATCAAGCAACAAGCCTTGAGGTTTGATAACAAAAGTATTTACGGTAAAATGCCTGCCACAATATGTTCAGACTCAGTCTGCAGACTGAGTGTTATGTATTCATGTATTCATGAATTGTACCGCTGGCCGCAAGGCATCATATGAAAGCATAGTGAGTTGTGAATCCAACATGGCGTCGATCATGTTTTGTATACTACACCGAGTTCATGTTTCAATTTCAACGAATGTGTCTAGGGACGGATTGCGTCCGATATATTCTTTCTGTATACATATCTGACTTCAAAATTATTGTAAAGAGTGGAATCCTTCCAGATCATAGTTTTCCCCATAAACAATTGCAAACAAACTGCGCGCTTTGAATTAAAAGGATCAATTACGATGATTTATGATGCAATAGTTTTTACTTGGGATTTCAAATAATTTTGAATAAATGTAGACTTAAAGATACATGGATAAAAAAGTATTAACCTCTCTCGTCAACCTAAAGATAAAATTTTATAAATTATACCCCAGTGCATATATTAGTTTAGTTTAGTCTCAAACTTCTCCTGAAGTGTACTAAAACTATTTGTACCTAAAATGTTTATACGTTTCGCAGTGATATGGTAGTTTTCGCACTGTTGTGAGGTTACGTAGTAAATGAAATGCAGCCGCAGGAAAACTTAAAATGAAAAATTTTGATGTAAATTAAAAATATCACATGTCTTGGCGTTTACTCAGAAAAACTAACTATTTCATTGTAAAGAATAGACTCTAGCGAAAAAAAATATTCCACAGATTTTGGATGTTTTAATCTTCTTTATTTATTCTTTCAGAATGTTTTAAAACATGCGCTTCTAAGTTCTGTTGCATACTATAATTTAGAAGCGCATACTTAAGGACAGGAAACAATTTTAATTAGTGGAACAGCAGGGAAACAAACAAACCTTGCTACACCAAAGCAGTCACCTGTTAATGATAAACGCTATTTTCATTTGCTCCGATTCATTTTCCTATCATTTCACGGTCGCTAGATAGTTCAAATCCGCGCAATGTCGTAAGATCGTTCCAAACCGCAATTAAATTAACGTACTTTGAGAGTTTTTGTGAGCACATGTTTTGAAACCTCAGTAACTTCCATTTTAATTAATGGATGATGACATGTTCTTGAAAAAGCATTTTAAGGAAATAAAAATAATTTTGACGTTGAATCGAAGGATAGACAGCCTAAACGACTATACCGACGTTTCCTAAGGACCTTGAAGAGAGCGATCAACAATGATTTTGTGCAGTAACATAAAATGGCATATTTATGTTTTAGAAAAATACAACTAAATATGTTGTTTGAGCTCCCAAAGACGTCTTCTCCGAGAACTATCATATCCCCGCCGGCAAGATAAAATGCTTAAAGAAATGATACATCCGATTACGAATAATTTTGAAATACCTAAACGTTTTCGACCATTAAAAGCATCTTCAAAGAAACATAAACATATTTAATCAAATTATTTTTGTCAGCGAGATCTGCCTGTAATAATATAAAAATTCATAGAATAATCCACCTTACCCTCGTTTCTTGATATCTTCGATTTTAGTTTCACCTTTTTGGTTGGAGATGATACACTTCACTGTCACACTGCCGGCAAGCTAAAATCTTGACACTTTAATTGAAAACCAGATGCTTTAGTGTTGTGAAGCGGTAGATGTGGATTAAAACCTGTTCTTCCGAAAGAATTTACATAACAAACGAGATCTACTTTTGTTTATTAATGCGCTATTGAGAACCTGAAGGATTGTTAAAATTGGCTCTTTGTCACGCTAATGTTAAAGAAGCGAAAATGCTAAAAAATCTAAATAAGCAATATCGCTTTTACTAATAATCTTCTCTTGTCAGCACTTTTTTCAAAGACACCACCAAAACTTATCAAAATCTATAATACAAGCTGAAACGAACTGAGGTGAAATGTTTAACTTAGTCAGTCTTAATTTTAAAATTATCTATGTTTTCAAAGTGGCACAAGTATTGAACCGAGAGTTTCAAATCTTATTTGGACAAGGTATGAAGATATTTACAAGTGTGGTTACTTTCGAGAAGTTTTCCAAGCCAACTACACGTGATGCAGAATCTAGTGTTACAATATGAACAAAGGGAGACAAATTGAAAATTTTGAATTTGTGAAATTCAATGTGCTATAAAATCAATCTCCGTAAGTTTGATTCTGAATTCTAAAATTATTTTGCCTAAGTCAATATCAGATTTAAAATCTACTTTTATTATATGTTTGGAAAACAAGTACTTTGTTGCAGATTCACCAAACAAATTACGACTTTTAGTTAATACAAACTATATAATTAATAAAAAAAATAGCACCTGTCATCGGTATTCCCCCCTGTACATCACGGTTTCTTACGGATCTGTTCATTTTATGGGTTTTTTTCAGATCTGATGAAAATGTTGGTTTACGTTTCCCACTTTAATATTTCCAAGATTTTTATCCCCGAAACGTGTGCTTTGGAATATGGTGAGCCATACAGTATCTTTGTTACCTGAATCTGCTACTTGGGGATATATATTTATTGACACAATATTAAAATGTCATAAATTGTTTTATACTAAACCAGTGAACCAGTGAACAGCACTTTTAGCGCGCTCTGATTGGCTACTAAGGCCTCGTTTACACGTTACCAGATGAGCTTTCATGCCGTTGTAAAAACCATTGCGGATAGACGGACTTTCTGTTTACACTTGCGGGAACGATTTAGGGGCCCGCCGTTTACATGAACCCGGGTTGGTTGCCAACCCAGGTCAGGACGCCAGCCCGGGTCAACTCTCCAGTCAAACGCCTGTGACTATTTACTGAACCCGCCGGGTGGTTCATGTAGACGGCCCCTTGGTCGACACGCGTTTCGTGCCGTTTCGGACGTGATATCTCATACAATAGGTTTTTGTGCCACGAAAATTTGTTGCTGTTCACACTTCAACGCAACGATTTTGTGTCCGCACGAAATCTTATCCGGCATTGTGTCAACGAAGCCTGGGGTTTGGAATCACTTCTGGCCATTCATGCGTGACGCCAGATAAAAGGCACCTCACTTGCAATATAGTTGATAAAGCTAGACTGGTTGTGAAACTCGCCAGTTTCTTTGTTGTATGTTTTGGTTCTCTCTCTCTTTTGCTCGTTGGCCTTGACCGTGCACAAAACACAAAGAAATTGAAATGTAAATGAACAACTGACCCGAGTAGAAACATCCAGGCTCACACGTATTAAAGCAAAGCACTGTGCAGCACGACCACAGTTTGTTCAACATAAAACAAAGCAGATTTGTTCACTCCCTTTAAAATTTGTTGAGCTTCCCAACCAGTTAGTTCTATCAACTTTGATGACAATGAAAGAGCAGTCTTACAACTGCAAACAGAACGAAACCACAACTATTAATTGTCTTTTTCATTGGTAGAATCAGTTTTTGTTTTTGCTTCAACGGTACAGCTTACAAACATGGAAGAAAATTGCCCAGCGATGAAAGTAAAGGTCTTGCTTTTGCTCTTGTTCGCTTTGCAAAACAGAATTTCGCAGAATTTATAGACTGGTTTGCTAACTCAGTGTCGGTGCTTAGCGAGAGATGTTTATCTCCAACGTCGAGGAATAGCTGTTAAATAATGTTGTAAAATGTTGATAAGATGATAAGATATTGTACTATGGTAAATAAAATGTTACTCTGCTCGATTTCAAAACTTTAAAACTTTAAAAATCGAGTTTGTACATGATCTTAAAATTACATCTTCGTTCACTGGGATGTGGAACTGCATGTTTCCCTCCACCTCCCTAAAGGAAGTTTCTCTCCAAAATTACTTTCTTACTCGTTATTGTGCTTGAAAAGGTAGCTTAGTAGTGATAACGATAAGACAATTTTTTCCAAAACTCTGTTGTGTAGAATACAATGGTTATTTCATAGCTTGTTGTTGTACGTTTAAGGTACAAATCGATAGCTTATATTAACTATTTACAAGAGAAAATGAGGGGACAGAGAGGGACATTGAGGGCGTTGGCCAGGATATGTCGATCCCACTAAAGTTATTTTT
>JAOBYH010129430.1:0-11008 GCA_025403525.1 Umimayanthus kanabou
ACAAAAAGCGCGCGTCGTTCGTCACTTCCGGCAAGTTGTCTTCAGAATTTTTTCATGTGTATTATTAAAAGGAAATTGTACGACTTTTCTCGTTCAATTTGGAATTTATTTGCACTCGTGGGTTTTTCAGAAAGCTCAAATTGCATTCATGCAATTTTGATACTTTCTGAAAAACAACTCGTGCAAATAAATCCCAAATTGAACTCGAAGTCGTATAATTTCCTATACGAACCTTGCGCAATACAATACATTATTATTATTATTATTACTATTATTATTATTACTATTATTATTATTATTATTACTATTATTATTATTATTATTATTACTATTATTATTGATAATATTTTTCTACATATTTATATATTTGTTCTTTTGTCGTAAGATATGTATAACGTGTTATCGATACTTGTTATTGGACCCTTCCTTGTAATTCTGCCTACGCTGCAAAGAGGTGAATAAAAATAATACATAACATTACCTTTTCTAGTTCTGCCAGAAAAGAGTCTAGGGACTCATCTGTTAACTTGCCTACTTCAAACATCGTCACAGCATGGCTCTTTAGGCCCTAGGGGATTCAAACCAACTCGATCCATCAGTAACCTAATGCCTTTACTTCATTTGGAAGTGTAGGGAATGTCCACATCAACCACAGTCTTCTTTGCCCCAATCATTTTGTCTATTATGTAATTTATTTTCTTATTACTTCCTTTCATACCAATATAAAGCTTTCCTTAATTTATACTCTTTTAAAAACACAGGGCAAAAGTTAATACGTAGTTCTCCATTCAAACGTTTATTTTATCTCCAACCCCTCGTAACTCTTGATACTTTTTCACCCCTATCCAGCCTTCCTGTAGCTTTACAGTGATGCCTCACGGTTTATGCATCCTGAAACTACAATCTGTTATCAATTGTACCAGTTACACAGTACCTTCCTTCAAAACTTCGTAATTGAACTTTCATACTATTGTATTGCATTTCAACTTGTATTTTCACACAGCTCTGGACAATGTAAATATGTGCTAAAGTTTTGGATCCTGTGTCCAATAAAGTTATTATTATTACTATTATTGTTGTCACAACAACCACGAAAATTGATAAAATTCTAATAGAGTAAAAGGCTAGCATCTATTAAACACAGTATCTAAATACTATAATACTTTTTATTACTAATTATAACTCTCCCTCAACATTGCTTTCAATAATCTCCAGTTTAACTCTCTCGTACAGATTGTTTTAGGAATAACAGCTTTAAAAGAAAACCTCCGATATTCTACTCATTTTCGTATCACCCACTCAGTGATGAATACTAAGCAAAGAACAGTATTGCTACTACAGACTCAGCTTAAGGGGAAATCATTTCAGAGGACCCAGGACTTTCACTACAAGTCTTAGCGCTAGTATAAACTTGGCCCTCCCTATCTCAAGCCCCTCCTTGACTCCAGAAATTCACGCAATTTCATCAGGCAGCAAGTTATAAATCTTACCTCCCAAATTCAATTTCATTAAACTTTTTTCTTAACATTCTGTCTAGATCAAGAATTTTGTTTAATGGCTTACCGGAGAAAGGTTACCCATCATTAAAAATGCTGTTAGCGTGGAGTCAAATAGAAATGCAATTCTTTTCACATGGCCTGTCGCACTTTCAACTGAAACGAAAGGAAAAAAACGCAACTAAATATTAAACCTAACTTCATGGCGAATGACAAAGTTGCTTAAGACAACAATATCAACGATACAATTTCAAAAGACTTTGCTATCAAAAACAAACTAGAAAACAGAATTAAAGATGAACTTTTACTCAGGCGCATTAAGAGTGAAAAAGTAGCATCAAACGCATCTCTCTGAAAGACGTTTTTAAAATTTAAGGCACAAAAACTTTCTACATACTTGCACCTTCGGTGCTCGAAAATTTGGTCGGTCTGATTCTGCCCTGGACCCTGTCTGTAACTACTGTATAGGCTGACTGCTAGTTCCCGTGCTTCAATATAAAGCTACTAATTGTACAGTAGTGTGTAGGTAAACCGACACTTCAGGAATGAAGAGGACTGGCGCTCTGTCACTACAAATCTTGAATGAAAGAATAATAGGTAACCATAATCCTGTACGAATCATAACATTATTTGGACAATGCGTTTCCATTGTGCATTATACTCTTTCTTAAACAAGATCTCGCTTGACCACGTCCTTACTTAGAGTGGAACAAGATCGAACCCACAAAGTTGCCCTGCAGGGGACACCACCTGGAAGGAGAAAGTGAGGGCGCCAAAAATCCACCTGGCGGCACAAAGATAACCTCAACTGGGGCATGGCACAGACAAGTAGTGGAGACTCTCGCAGGAGATGACAAGAAATGAGAACGAGAATGAGAAAGACAGAGACAGAGACAGAGGGAGGGAAGGAGGGAGAGAAGGAGACAGACAGACCAACCGATCGACCGACAGAGACAAATGTAACACATGCCTTGTAGAAACAATTATAGTTTCTTAGGAGACTCTTACTGGTGCATTGTCCAAATCACGTCGCAATATTTGAACAAGCCAATGATGACGTGTTATTCTTTCATTTAAATGTAGCATCTGCAGCATTGCCTTCTAAATTAACATCTGGGAGGAGCAGTACTAATCTTCTACAACTTCTGAAGTCTAGAAGATTCTCAATCTACAGAGTAAACTTGCTACCAGTCCATGCATGCTCACTACTTTCTAATTTAAGTCTTAAGCAAGTGAAGTCTGTCGTACCGGGTGAAAGGGAGTTGGACAATTCACTTTCTGGCCCCGTATCTCCAGTGGAGACCTCGGGTGACACCGATCCGTGTTTCTCTGGGATGTTATTCATTTCGATGCTCAACAAGTTGTCTCTACTACTGTATCTGCAATAAAGGAACAAAAATAAACGTGATTCACTGTTTTTCTGTACATATTACAGGGCTCGTACTCTTTTGACCTTCTGAACGTCCATGACTTTCTGTGACCTTTTCCATGACCTTTAGGAGTTTCCCGTCATCTATTTTTGACCACCTTTTTCTTGGTAATACCTAAAACTATTCTCCAATTAAGCTTTTACCAGCACCAAAAACAACTTTAAGATAGAATATAGGTAGTCTTTGGGATATTAAGATATTCATTTACTCATAAATATAATCTCATGGGAATCTAGCAATTTGTTGGTAAATCGAGTCGAACTTCTGTTTCTTCTCGCTCTAAAAGTAAACTGACTCTTGTTTTAATACAGTCATTGTCATTTTCCACGACATTCCAAGGCCCAAATTGAAATTCCATGACTTTCCAGGCCTGGAAAACGAATTTGTAAAAGTCCATGATTTTCCAGGTTTTCCATGACCTGTACCAACACTGTGTTATTTTGCCATCAACCTCCACATTCCTCATAGTTCGCCATTATTTTCCGACCTTTCGTACGACTCCCTACATTCTGAAACATGCACTTATTTCTGAATGATCATTCAAAATCAGTCTGTACCTTCCCCTATCATTCATTCCCCGCCGCGGCCGAAGGACAATGATGGTGATTCATTATCTGCTTGCACTCAAGGACCTTCCCCTACAACACCCCGTTGCTACCTTTCATTCCTGATTCATTCATAACTTACTGTCATCTTTCTTTCCCTAAATCTTGCACCATCTCATCTGTCACTCTCACTACCCATCGCTTCCTATAACTTTCCATCATTCAATCGATTGCTAAATCGATCATCCGGGATTGTTCCTTATGGAGTCATTCCGCAAGTAGTGGAACAGGAACTGGTTGAAAATTGCTATAAAGACGTGAACCATCAAACCCTATCCAAGCTCTTGTATGAAACCAAACTCAAGGTTACAAATTATGTACCTTTTGTTTGCAACAGTCTTCGGAACTTTCTATTTTTTTGTTGTTGAAGAAGCCTGCATAACGTTGCACGCATTTGCAAACCGCGACTGTGTCCACTGATATTTCCAAGGAGAGCAGCACATCATATTTTGGTCGTGATTAGGGGATTGGGAAGAGATTCAAAAGGGAGAAAAGTTTTTAGAAGGAAACAAACACTGTTCCTAAAAGCGAGCATTGTGCCACTCCTCAGATAGAATACGAGCTGGCATTCATCCATTAAATATTAACTCCAAAAATTAATTTTAAACTTACCTGAAATAAAAAAGGATCAAAATTACTTCAAAATAAACAACTCACCCATCATCACTTTTCGTCCTAAATTGTCCAAAAAATCTCAAAATGTTTGTGAATCTTTATCAACTACGGTACTGTGTTGCTATGTTTCATTTTTCTTTTTATTGAAACCGAGATATCGGCGACTATGACGTAACTGTGCCTGAAACTTGCTGCTCCGTCCTTAATCATTTAAATGCCTTTCAAATGTTCAGTATCCAATCAATGAGCGTTATCTACAAACGTACAGTAATTGTTAATGTCCAACGTTTTTAGTTTGTTTAAATGAGAACATGTTTTTCTTTAGAAGCTTTGACAGCAACAAAATTTAAATTTCCAAGTTTATAAGTGAACTTGCGGGACAACTGAACGCACCATTTACGAACAATCGAACACCAGTTACGAACAATCGAACAATGGGATTGAAATGGGATAACAACCTTGGGGATGAGGGGGGGAGAGGGAATTCCGTTTGCCACAGGATATGGGTTAGATCCCGCGGATTAGCGGGACAATCTTTCGGGTCAACGTAACATTGCATCTCTCCGGTACTGCACCCCAAGTAAATCGACCACTCATTTGGCATCCCTTCAAATTTGCAAAGTGTTGAGTGGAACTTAATATTAAGAAATGTTCTAAGTTTTGGATACGTTGGTAAATCATTATTACCATTGACCACTTCTCGAAGGTCAAAAGTGTTGGGTTTATCTAATTTCCAATTCAAAAAGACTGGAAAACTCTGGTATACACTAAAATTTAATAAGGTGACAAATTATAAGTTTACGATGTTCAACAACTGACCAATTTAGAATCCTAAATTATGATAATTCTTCAACCAATGGGGAAAAAGCAATTTAATGTACGTACTTTTTACTGATTGCTAAATTATTGGTCTTGTCTGCCCAGGAGGTGTGAGTTTTTGACTCATCAGCATCGCCTCCCTTCCTCCTGGCAAACCCAAGGCGACAATACACTGATACTGCATTCTGCGAGAAATAAAGTAAAAGAACAAATCACAAAACACAGACACTGTCTAGCTCTGAACAACAACAACAACGACAATGACAACTTATTTCCACTTAATTCAATAGAATAAGATATAACACACGTACATACTGTAGATGACAGTATTAGGAAAGTTGAATAGTGGATGCACACCCAAAATAACTTTAAGAGCTAATCTAGTCGGGTGCTCATTATATTGGAAGTTAAATGTAAAGTTGTCAGGGAAGTACAACTAATATAATATTACAATTATTCAGGCAACGCACACACAACACAAGAACATACAAAATGAGTAGAAGAAAGTATATATAGATTATAATTATGTAAAAAAAAACTGTTGGGTTGAACCAGCTCTCTGAACATTAAACAGTTAGGTAAACTTAGTTAACAAGACTACTTAATGTTCAGGGAGTATAGGAAATCAAGTGAACAAAAAATATATAAAGGTTTGACAAGGGATTTTCAATTTATGATGGGTACATCATTATTAGTTTTGTTATACATCAAACATGTGTCTCTCGAAAAAAAAGGGTTGGAATATGAATTCTGTTATTTCTTCAATTAGCCAAAGAGTATGCAACAGCTAACATCTAACACAATCTGCAACATTTTTATTCTCCAAGTGTAACTAACTGATGGCTTGTAAGACTTGTCTAAAATTCAAAACAAATAAAGGCCTGCATCACACCAAATTCATTTATAATAAAAACAATATGCAGAAAAGTGCAAGTTGTGAATTAAGCTCCACTTGCATATCTATTCGCATAAATCATAAATTGTGATATCGCCCAATTATTAAGTTGTAGAAAATGACTCATTTATCTGATTAGTTACTGAATACTTCATGGCAAAAGCTGTAAAAGCATATAGACCTATACATATACTATAGGGGTTAACATAAACACATTTCCTCATCCTTCGTATCTCAACTGGCAAAATATCGTACCTTAACCAACTGTAAATCAATCTGAAGAACGTTTGCAAGCTGTAAAGAAACAAAAAAGACAAAGACTATTGAGACTTCACACCTCACATAAAAACAAGACATTGGTCACAACTTAATACAAAGAAAAGCTACAGATTCCTCAAACACGCAGAGACATATATTACAAGCAGTTACAATCATGTGAATTGGGCTAAAATTATAACTTTATCCACTGAAAAACAAGCATAAAACTCTAATGAACCGCACAAATGAACAAAAGAAAAATAACAACATAGAAAACACCACTGAGTAGGAATGTTCAACAATCTACTACTTGTTGAGTCAGTAAAATTTCAAGCGAAATCATCTGGACTTTCCAAGCATCATGAATGAACAATTATGATACCTTTATTTCATCACTTTTCTCTTGTATGACACACAATTTATTCAATATAACAGTCCCCTACCTCTGCAATGTTGGTATGCTCATCAATTGAGACAAAAATTTTGTACAGCAAAGTCTCAAAATAATCTCCCAGCACTCGGTTCATCACAAAATTTTCCAAGGGAGGAACTGTAATTAATTTTAAAAGTAATATATCTCAGCATCTCATCATCCCCCAAAAGCATCAAGTTAGAGTAACAACAAAAGGTCAAAAGTGAACCAGAAGAATATATTAGGTACAGGACTAGATGTACACGGTTGTCTTGTTTTGAGATAGTTTAGAGAATCTAAAATAATAGCAAGTCACAAGACAGTGTTTGACATCCATCCAACCATGTGTAAGAAATTAGGCAAGGCGGTAAGCTACAGTTCTGACTATTATATACATACATACATACATACATACATACATACATGTATATTATTTATTTATTTAGTTATTATTATAATTATTGCAATTCCATTTGTCTTCTCTATAGCTGAATATCACATTTATTTATTAAACTGTCTTTTAAAAGTTATTACTCACCTATTATATAATCTTCATCAGCAATAGGTACTTGAAAATATATTAAACCTTTCTTATAGAGACCTGCAATGAAGGTGTCGATTGTTACCACTGATAACTGACAACAGATCAACTAATGTTCAGTCTTGGTCAAACACCTTCTATTGATATAAGAAAGACAAACACAGTCTGTAACTGTATACACACTGTATACACACAAAGTCATGAGGTTACCTAAGGCAACTTGATAGTCGAACTCTCCAGCACATCTTGGTCCTTTGTCAATAACTGAGTCAACAGCGAGATGCTCAGCATTTGAACACATCTAGAATATAATTATAGATGTTAGTTCATAATCAAAAGTCTATCATTACATCCATTCACCCCTCCCTCAGGTTAGGGTTGGAGTCAAGGTTGGGGTTAGGTTGAGGCTTAGGTTTATGGGAGGGGTGGGTGGGGTTTGGTTGGGGATTAGTTTTATGGGGGGATAGGGTGGTTTTTGCCCAAAAACTTCCAATTATCAAAATTATTTGTATTAATCTCTCAGACAACTATGGGTATTCTGAATTGTATCATTAATTATACTGTACTCCCATCCACTCCACCACCCTCTTCTTTTCTCCCCTCCTATCTTCTTTTCTCTTCTCCTCTCCTTCCCTCTACTCCCCTCCCTTTATCTCTTCCTTTCTCTTCTCTTCTCCTCCCCTTTCCACCCCTCTCCTCCCCTCTTCACTCCATTCCACTCCACTCTACACCATACCCTCCACACCACTCCACTCCACTCAATTCCACACCACACCACACCACACTACTCTACTCCACTCCACTCCACTCCACACCACATCACTCAACTAAACTCCACTCCACACCACTCAACTCCAAACCACTCCACACAACACCAAACCACTTTACTCAACTCCACTCCACACCACTCCTCTCCACTCCATTCCACTCAATACCACTCCACTCCAAACCACATCACTCCACTAAACTCCACACCACTCCACTCCACACCACTCCACTCCACACCACATCACTCCACTAAACTCCACACCACTCCACTCCACACCAATCCACACCATTCCACACCACTCCACACCACACCACTCCACACCAATCCACACCACTCCACAGCACTCCACTCCACACCACACCACTCCACACCACTCCACTCCACACCACTCCACACCACTCCACACCACTCCACTCCTCTTCTCTCAACTCCACTCCACAACTCACCACACCACTCCACACCACACCACTCCACTCCACTCCACTCCACACCACTCCACTCCTTGCCACTCCTTTCCACTCCACACCACACCACTCCACTACTGTACTTGCCACTCCTTTCCACTCCACTCCACTCCACTCCACTCCACTCCACTCCACTCCACTCTACTCCACTCCACTCCACACCACCCCACACCACTCCACTCCTCTTCTCTTAACTCCACTCCACAACTCACCACACCACTCCACACCACTCCACTCCTCTCAACTCCACTCCACAACTCACCACACCACTCCACACCACTCCACACCACCCCACTCCACTCCTCTTCTCTCAACTCCACTCCACAACTCACCACACCACACCACTCCACTCCACTCCGCTCCACTCCACTCCACACCACTCCACTCCTTGCCACTCCTTTCCACTCCACACCACTCCACTCCACTCCACACCACTCCACTCCTTGCCACTCCTTTCCACTCCACACCACTCCACTCCTCTTCTCTCAACTCCACTCCACAACTCACCACAACTCACCACTCCACACCACCCCACACTATCCCACACCACACCACTCCACACCACTCCACACCACACCACTCCACTCCTTGCCACTCCTTTCCACTCCACAGCACTCCACAGCACTCCACACAACCCCACACTATCCTACACCACACCACACCACTCCACACCACACCACTCCACACCACACCATTCCTCACCACTCCTCTCAACACTACTCCACTCCACACTACTCCACTCCACACCACACAACACCACTCCACACAAGACCAAACCACTCTACTCCACTCCACTCCACACCACTCCACTCCTCTCCACTCCATTCCGCTCAACACCACTCCACTCCACTCCTCTCCACTCCACATCACATCACATCACTCCACTAAACTCCACTCCACACCACACCACTCCACACCACTCCACTCCACACCACTCCACACCATTCCACACCACTCCACACCACTACACATCCTCCACACCACTCCACTCACAGGGCTCGACAATAAGCATCTGAAGTCACTGGCTATTCGGGCCAGTGACTGTCAAGATTTACTGGCCCAGCTTCAAAGAGTACTGGCCTGGTCAAAAACCGAGAGAAGCCAATTCAAATTCCGATGGTTGTGTTTCTATGGGTATTCCTCATTACCGATTACAAATAAGTATTTGTATGACAAATATAGTTTTAGCATCGCCTGTGATTTCCTGTGCATGTCTTTATTGCAATATTTGACCCTATTATTTTCGTACTCTAAATGGTTCAGTTTCAGGGAATATTTCTTTCAGACCTATTTTCCTTGGCAAAAACGTTTGAATAAACAAGTTTTTGCTGAAATTTACCATGAATTCTTGTGTACTATTAGTTTTTAGGTATGTAGTCTCCCGCTATGAATGACTTGTCAATTTCAGAGTCACACCTGCGGATCATGTGAAGAGGCACACAAAAAATGCGTGCTCCGGTGCACATTTCGTTGACCATAGTCGCTTTGAAATCTCAGTCTTGCGCTAAAAAAATGTAGGGTTTTGCAGTAGTAATATCTGGAAACGGATGTGCAGTGGTCTTCTAAAATATCTACCGGGCTGTGGTTTTATTGGATGACTGAAAAATGTTTTATAGTTACATCAGCAACTAAAATTTAAAATAATCCTTTTCAGTGAAACTGTTTACTTTTAACGTGTTGAATAAAGTAAGATGCTCATCAAAAAATTATTGTTAATTTAATGCATGAAAACCTAATATTTGAAGAATTCGCGTTAATTTTATAGTGTTGTCAACATGCATTGCTAACTTCCTAGAATAAGGTAATGTTTTGCATTCTTCAAAAAGCATTTCTAATACTGGCACGAGATTGCATCAGAAATTTGATAGAAGAAATGTGTTCGCAGGGTCTTGTAAATCCAAAGTTTGTATTTAGACTTAAAACAAAGTTTTCAAAATTTTCCAGATAGTCGAGTATGTAATCAGTCGGGCACAATGTATAACCATGACCTTAATAACCGTCCAGCCTAGGACCCTAATTTATTGCGACAGAAAGATCAATTAACGTCAGCCCCAACAACCACCAGCATTAGTGTTTTAATTCACCATTGCTATTTGTAAATGATTGTACACTACACGACTCAAAACAAAACAAAACAAAACAAGTCAAACACACTAAAAATAGTACAATATTTAGTTTCACAATGTTCAGCGCTTGTCGATTTCAACAAAACTTCTTGTCCATATTTGGCTCACAGTTGTTGTCATATTGGTTGTCAATTTCAGCAAACTTGAGTAGTTGAGATAAGATCGGACGAGTTTTTGACGTCTAGCTTTTTGCTTCTTTCTAGCCTCCATTTACCAAAATCTTGCCAGTTATTTTGGGGAACACAAAATCCTTCCAAATAACTTAGTGGCCCCATCGGGCCACCATTTTTCAAAACCAACTGGTCTGTACTGCCCAAACGGGGCTAAAAGTGTGTTAGGGGCATCGAGCCAGCGTTGTTGTCGAGCCTTGACTCAATTCCACATTAAACCACACCACACCACTCTACACCACTCGACTCCACACCACACCACACCACACCACACCACACCACACCACTCCACTCCACTCCACTCCACTCCACTCCACTCAACTCAATTTCACACACCACACCACACCACACCACACCACACCACACCACACCACACCACACCACTCCACACCACACCACACCACACCA
>JAOBYH010129541.1:0-11006 GCA_025403525.1 Umimayanthus kanabou
CAACTGCCATACACACTTTGCTCAGGCCTTGACAAATAGGTCCAAAGAACTTTACAATCATATTGTATTTAAAATAAACAACTCTGTCAAAAACGACCTGACCAGAACTGGACGAAACCAGTCGAGTCCTGGGAAAACACAGCACGTGCTAAACCGTCAGAAAACATTCGGTCGATTGTTATATCACGTGCAAAAGCCGTGACACCAACCTCGTACCCAGGGTCCTCGTAGCGCCGCCATTTTGAACCTGCGCGTGGGCCCTGGGTACGAGATTGCAGTGACATGTGTCTGATTACGTATTCAAGATGGCGTCAAAAAGGTAAATCTTGGGTCGATCCATTTCGCAGCCCAATATTCTGCACAGGGAACCCAAATATAAGGCGTTCTCCTTTCAGTCGAACGCAATTACAATCGCGTACTAAACTGCCAAATCATACAATACTGAAACACTCAATTTCAATTCCGTTGTTTCAGGTGAGAAAAAGGTTTGACATTGAAATGATATTCCACAAAAAAAATTGAATGTATTGTCAATACCAAAACATTCAAATTCAATGTCGTTAATTAAAACTGTGAGGAATAAAATGAGACTAAAAGAGTATTCTGAAACCGATCCTTTTAGTATTCGTGATCAAAGTAACTATTGATACTGATATAAGACATCGCAATACTGATGTACAAAGTTAAACACAACATTTGCCCAACCTACAGTTGTGATTTATTCTCAAAAAATCAATGCCCATATAACATACGTATCAAGGAATTTGTAATTCCACGTGTCAACACTGTTAATCATGGAAAACATTCAATACGTTACTTGGGACCCGTGTTGTGGGCTAAACTTCCTATTGAAATCAGGGCTTCACCATCTATACTGGCATTCAAAAAAGCCATCAGAAATCTCAAACTTTCGGAGTTCATCGAGGAATGTAAATGCTATCTCTGTAATTCACCAGTAAGTTGATCGAGGTCCTGCCTTTGCTATACAGTATGCATTTGCCTCTAAGTATTTTAAACAACCCTTGCTTTTTTTGTTTTTAATGACCTTCACTTTTTTTTGTTTTCGTGGCATTATTGCTACAAACGTGCTGCGACTGTAGTCGGGCCGCCATATCGGATTGATGAGTGTCAGATTCTCACAATGAATGTTAGTTTTGCGCAGATTTATACTTCTGTTGTGAATTAAACACATTGTTATACTTTTTCATAGTTCGTCTTAACCCTTTGGCTTCTCTGTCTTGTCAAATTTATGTTCAGTAACTTAGATTAAATTTAACTTAAATTTCTTTTAGATGGCACTATTTTCTAAAATTATGAATAGAGAATAAACAAGGGGTTTAAATATCAGTGTCATACCTTGAAATAGTTAAATAGATTGCAAAGAAATTTACTGGATATTTATGGGACTATTCATGTCAGTCAAATGCCCCTCACCCCGCTGGACTTAACACTGAAGATGACTTAATTGTATTAGATCTCTGGACTTAGGCCCGGTCCAAACGTCGCATTTCTCACACGCCGAACACATTTCACGAATTATCTGCATGAGAAGTGTGACGTCTGAAACAATTAAATTATGCAGATTTAAATTATGTGCGGCTTGCGTCGAATATTCGGCAAAAGTTCAACTGGTGTTTCAAACGTCAAATTTTTCATGCGCCGAATAAAATGCATAAATTATGTTTGTTTACATGGTCCAGTCAAACCGGTTTTGTCTGCACTGTTGACTCAAATGTCATACGCAGAAAGTCAAGCGTTGTGCGACAGTTCATCACGGCGTCCACAAGCACTTCGTACAACTCTTGCTTCAAAACTACGAAATATACTTGTCTTGACCGCAGCTCACATTATTGTACCACCTGTTCTATCTCCAGGGAAGATGAAGAGGTCCGAGGATGGAGGGCTGGGCTTTCTGCGGCGCTATGTGAGGAGTGTTTTAAAGCTTTAATGGAAGAAACTGCAGGCGAAGGGCGCCAAACACCAGCCACACGAATTTTGGAAAATCAAGGCGCTCTCGGTGCAGATTGTCAGAATGGAAAGACGAGACGCACGTGAGTAACTTTTAAGTTGAACTTATGATACAATGTTTGGTAGATCTGATGCAATGGTTGACAAATTCAATTTTGTGTGTTTGACTCGCATTTTTCATGTCACGTTGCTTGACAGTTTCCCGCTCTTTTTAATAGAAAATACCATCGCGGTTGTTTATAATAAAGCCATTTACAAAATATACTTGAAAGGAATTGTTGTTTATGTTATCCTATATCATGTTTAAGCCATAATATGTTTTAGAGAGCTTTAGATCCGACGAGTACGAGTACGACTACAAGATTTCCACTTCCGTAAAAGTGCGCATGCGTATTAGCGTGACAGAACTAACGCAACGCGGCAAACTCGAAGTGAGCCTTTCGTCGACAGCGATATTTGAGAGGAAACTCGTCCTGCGACAACGACTACGAGTACAAGTTCACTAGTACCAATCCTCTCGCGGTCAAATCTTGTTCTCGTATTCGTTGTCGGATCTAAAGCTCTCTTTTGTTTTTCTTTGCAGAGACAATGTGACGTCATCGAGCGTGATCTACTACGGCTTTCCCGCCGTAGTCCTCTTGTCTGCGACGGCATTTTGCTTCATTGGACGTACTGTTGACTACGTGAGTACCAATTGTCATTTAATTCCAATTTTAACCTTTTTCAATCTATTTTCAGTAGCTAAAATCAAAGGTGAAGTACCATGTACCAAGTTTCCGTGCTGAAATATACGATAACTTTTGATTTTTAGCGAAACATTAAAGCTCACTGAAGGCGGTATGGACGACAAGAAAACAACGTAAGTACTAATTGCGACACAAAAAAATTTGTGGCTTCTTCCTTTCATTATTTTCCAACAGCTATTACATTACAAACGCTGGATTCGAAATTGAACAAATTAGTGCTTTTCAGGACATTCCGAAATTTGAATTAAATATTTTCTTGTTCGTGATTGAGGAAGTTGGAATCTCGAAGCCAGGCCAGACGTTGTTGTTTTTTAGTGTTGTTAGGGCACGTCCTCGTCTTGTAGATTTCGCTGCCTGCTTTTCTGCACGATTTTACCAGTTCAACCACAATTCCTTTTTATTTAGTCCGATTGACAGATATGTAATTGACTATTTATTCTGTAGCAAATCATAAACTGGAAGGAAACCGAACAACTGTCGTTTGTTGTCCACTGGTTTGCTTGAAGAATTTTTTCCAGCCGGTATTTGATTGAGCACTGGCCCACAAATCCACAATCAAAATCTCGGTTGCTAGTCGGCTCGGTCTTATTGTAAAATTAAGCACAATAATTATTACTTGAAGTTTATAGTAATTAAGATGTTAGACTTCCGTGTAAGTGCGTTGTATTGTTTTGTGTTAATTTTTGTTTTGTTCACCGTGTTATGTATTCCGAATAAAATATATCTAAAATTATAAATCCTGCTGGCTGCTCAGCTATTTTGTCAAAGTTTGCCTATTTTTCAACAGGAACTCGATGCAATGACCTAAAAGGCATGACATTCTGCTATGCCGAGAGATTCTTGCACTCGAACCTTTCAAGTACAAAAAGGGAAGTAATGAAAGCGGTAAGATTTTGACTCAAATTGCCCAGACTTTGGAGAGTTGCCAGGAGATAGTATTCAAACCAATCTCTCTCCTTCAGCCCAGATGCAAGGAGAAAGAAAGAGCCGAACTAGTTGCCTCAGGAATTTCTCCTGAACAAGATGAGCTGGATGTGCTGTTGGAGGAAATAACAGTAAGAGAAAAAATGGTTGAAGAGAACAAAGAGAATGATAACAAAGAGAAGGAGCACGATAGAGTCACTGCCAGGAGGCGCTGGGTGAAGATGAAGGTGTGATAAAGGAAAAAAGAAAGAGAAGGAATGGTGGTGATGCTTTTGAGTTTGTGAAAGAAAAATGTGAAGGAGAAATGGCACTTCGTGAGGAAATTGAGATAAACAAGAAAGAACAGCAATCCGCGGAAAGCTAGCAAGTTTGAAGCAATTTTCAACCAGCAGCAAACCATACTGCAGACAATGCGACAGCAACCAGCATATCAGCAACAGCAGATCCAGAATCTGTATCTGATCATGGCCGAGCAAAACAAGGCCATGATTTCTTTGCTGGAAAAAGTGGCAAATTAGGCAACTGAGTAAAACTGAGGCTCATATTTTGTCTTTCATGTTGTTTACTGACTATGTTACAATGCTGTTGTTTACTTTGTTGCAATGGTTAAGACAGATAAATATATAAAACTGTTTAGTATCCACCAAGTATTTTTTCTATTTTTTATTCTATTTTTTATATTGACAATGAGGCTTATTTTGTCTTCACTAGACATTTGGGAACCAGTTTGCAACTACAACAGAGTGATTACGAAACATCGATACCACTGTGCTGTATGGAACCAACAACAGCAAGAAAAAAAAATATTCGAAAAGTCAGGTTCACTCATGTATACAACTTATATCTTCACCAAATACAGTACAGTTCAGATTTTGGCAGCGAACTTTCTGCCACGCCTCCTACCGTGACAACTGCAGTTCAAGGACACAGTTAGGAATACAAGTCTTCTACTGTGACAAGATTGTTAACTGTGCCACAGTTCTTTAAGAAAAAAATGGAAGTCTGGGACATTTGTTAGGTTGGCGGGTGCTAAGCAAGTATTTTTTTTATCTGGCCTTTCTGATAGATACATTTTTTGAAATAAATTAAAAGAATGATTACAAACAAATTGTTATGGAATGTTGGACTTTATATTTATTTTTACTAACAAATATATTTGTTTGCAAAACATGTAGTTCTAAAGACCGATTGGAAATCAAATGTGGGCCTATTATTATGTGGTGTGATGATTATGCCGTGTGAAATTGCATTACCACATTCCTTTGTGGAACAATTAAATAAAAACTATCACTTATATTTCAGCCGCGGTGTTTGCTGAAATGTCATCAAATGGCATTTTATTGATCCACAAAAATACTAGGCAAAATAATTAAAAAGGTCTGGGGGATCACACTCGGAAAAAGAACGAAAGTTTGGTTTTCATACAAGCAAATTAGGCCATTTCTCAAAGTAGCAGACACCAGATACATCTTGCCAACACAACTTAAACCATTTTCAAATTTTTCTTAAAGTTAACAAACTTGAAATAATTAATAACATCTCCAAATAGCCACTCCACAGATACTCTTACAGAGCTCATTGCAGCACTGCATACCTCCATCTGTGGGGTCTGAACTGCATTTCTGAATGGGCTCTGGAGGTGGACCCACAGTGAGTAGGCAGGATCACCCTCAATGCAGAATGGCTGTCCAGTAGCTGAAAAGGCAAACTGTTCAAGATTTTGTAATAATGGAGAGTTGGCAAGCATCCCTGCATCATGTCTTCGACCCTCTAGCAAATTGAAAATACTGGAATGAGTTAAAAGCAGCATGAATTGTCTACAAAGCTTTCACAACTTGGGGCTTGCCGATTGGTTTTGTGTGAGAGGGGTCGAAGATGTTTTTGTGGTTTGCTTTCTTACATCCATTACATTTTCTTTAAAACTGTGCAGATTTTGAGGTGTGAAAACTGTTGTTTTATTTTCTGTTGGTAGGTGTTCCTAAATTTTAAAAATTTTAAATCCCCTCACTCCTCCCCAATTCGGTAGGTCCTAAGTTAGATCGTGTATTCTCTGAAAAAAAAATGATTTCAAATTTATACTAATAGCCGTAGATGTGCTTCTCAACTGGTCTAGTCTTTTCTTTCTCAACTCTCTCTTGTTTCCTGAAATTCATCTATTTCTTTCTCTTTTTTCAGTAAATACAGCTTTTACTGTATATTTTTAAAATTAATTTTAAAGTTGTCTGAAAGAGAAAACGTACTCACCAACGGGCCTGAACATATTTGCAATCATTCCATCTGGTGTCACAACCGACTGGAACTTGATAGCGTGGACGCGTTCGTGTCCATTGTAGAGAGTCCTTTGGTTTCTCCCCGGCCTGGAAATGGGATGTACAGTGTCCTCCACAAAACCAAAACAGTTGTCGAGTGGTGCTCCCCTTCTGTTTACCACATCTGCATAGGATTCGATGACCATGCATTTCGAAAACATAGTTTAAGGCTTAATTTGTTATCATGTTCATAACAGGGACATGTGCTATCCATGTCGCTGCATCGACAAGGATAGCACCATACGCTATTTCACCACACATACTACCCATACTTGCATTTAATAACTGCGGGAATTTATAGAGCCTCGGTAAGTACTGGTATGTCTGATATTTTGAATCGAAATTCTGCCAAGCATTCATCTTCATTCAACTCGTCAAGATTGAATTCCGGGTAAGTATCGTGTGGTAAATCCACGTTCTGGGAGGTGAAATTCGGATACAACAACAAGAAATCATCCATAAGGTTCATACTGTATGAAAGTAAAAGAAACTATCTTGTATCACGGAATGAAGCCATTTGAAATAAAATCAAAATTTTTCAAAATAAAGGTCGATGATTTTAAGAAATACTTGCAAGAAAGAGGGATTCAACTTAGTGATGGTGGAAGAGCTACAAGGAAGGCTGAATTTGTTAAGTTGTGTTGCAAAGCATGGGAAATGAAACAACCATGGTAAAGAACGTTTTAGACTTTTATTTGGCAAGGCAATCGATACGAAACTGGTGACAACTGAAGGCCACTTGCTTATTCCTGAAACATTTTCAGGTTAAATACATAATTTCTCACCCATTCCCGAATTCGCATTTGGAGATTTATACACGTATCTTGTAAGAAAAAGGTTACACTAAACAGAATATATGCTCATTCAAAAGCCTGCTTGGTAGTAAGCTCTAAAGCTCTATCACGATGGACATGTGGTAGACCTCAGATACCGCTCGCTAGCAAATAAAAACTTTTGCTTCTTTAAAGTTAGTGTTCAGCCAACAGAATGAACAAAAACGGAACAAGGAAAGCCCTTTTTTGTGGTTTTATTGTGATGCGAAACAGCGGAGAAGTCTACTTAGCATTTTGCCGTTGCAAAAGTGGGCTTGATGGTTATTGTAGACACGCAGCGGCTGCTCTATTCGACATTACTGGCACTGAAGCAAACAATCAGGCAACATGTCTGGGAAGTGCAAGTGGAAAAGAAGCCATAAAAACGAATACGCTGTAAGATTCAAGGAATTCAATTTCACCAAAGCAGAGTTCGGTAAAGATGAAAACCACTTCACCAAGCCACACGAATTTGAACCCAGTCCTTTGTCTTTTAACCCAGATGCAATGAAAGAAAAAATGAGAGCTGCTCTTCAAAAATATCTCCTCAGTCTGCTGCTTTACAATTTTTTTGGTACATCACTTTCTCCTACTATAGCTGAGGAGGAAGTAGAATCACATGTTTCATATGATGATAATGTTGAACTTCATGAGACTGTGGAGAATGTTTATGTGTATAGTATGAAAGACTACGCAAACATTTTCAAGTCTGAAAAAAGCATTGAGATTGGGAGTGAATGCCCAGAGGAAGTTGCTGATTCATTCTTAGATTTCCTTTCCATTGATGACAAACAATATATTATATCTGCCAAAACTGGTATGATTAACGATCTGGTAGAATAACAGCATCAAATTTTTAAAAGATATTGCACATGAAAGAATCGACAGAAAAAAGTAAAACAGTTAAACTGTTAATGAATTACTCTACAATGAAGAGCGTCCCCGAACAACTTCAGTGGCATAGATTGTTCCTTTTTTCAGTCTTCGGTTTTTCTTTAGCAAAAGAAAATAAAAACAAACAATCACTATAAAGATCTTAAAAAACCGTGTTTGTTTCAAGTTATTCCTCCAAATCTAGCAAACAAAAATGTCCAACTGCGATAACGGTGTAAAAGTGTAAAAAATTCTCACTTTACAGCTGTTTGTGCAATTTAAGGAAATTGAAAATATTTTCAGTGTCTGTGTTTTATTTTCAATTTTTAATTACTCAGCAATCTACCGAAGTTGATCTCCTTCAGTGGTAATCAGTTCTTAATTAAGCTTGTACAAAGTAAGACTCGGATATTGGTAGTATGCACTTTCTGTGAAGAGTCTCATAAATCGTGTGACATCATTCATAAATTGCGAACTTATTCAAACGTTTTAGAAAACTTCAAAGAGTTGTTTTTAAAACGAAATTACACGAATTTATTCACTGATACTAACGCAGCTTAAATGCATACCCTCTCTATTTGAGTGCGAAGTATATAATTGGGTGTTAAACTATCAAATTTGTACAGACTTAACAACTGAGTTTTTCAATACAAAAAAAACATATATTTTGTTTCCGCTGTTAAAAACCGAAAGGAATAAATTTACAAGTAGTTCAGAACCTGACATACACTGAAATACACCGACAAGATGTAAGAATTTTACTACATGCAACTAATACTGGTAAAAAAATTCACTTTACAGCTGTTTGTGCAATTTAAGGAAATTGAAAATATTTTCCGTGTCTGTGTTTATTTTCAATTTTTAATTACTCGGCAATCTACTGGAGTTGATCTCCTTCAATGGCAATCAATTCTTAATCAAGCTTGTACAAAGTAAGACTTGGGATATTGGTAGTATGCGCTTTCTGTGAAGCGCTTGATAAATCGTGTGACATTCATAAACTGCGAACTTAATTCAAGCGTTTTAAAAAAACCTCAAAAAGTTGTTGTTTTTTTAAAAACGAAATATACGAATTTATTCACTGATACTCACGCAGCTTAAATGCATACCCTCTCCACTTGTAAACTATCAAATTTGTACATATTTAACAATTGAGAGATTTTCAATACAAAAAAACCTATATAATTTATTTCCGTTGTTTAAAACCGTAAGAAATAAATTACAAGTAGTTCAGAGCAACATGACATGCAATGAAATACGCCGACAAGATGTAAGAATTTGATTACATGCAGCTTACAAATGTATTTCAAAAATATATATCAATACTATCTGCGTAACTTTGTGCGAATGCTATTTTGTGTGGGCAGTTTACACAACGCTTGCTCAGTGGATGTGAATGCATCATCTCCGTAAAAAAAACAACAAAGAATATGAACGTCTAGGTATAAACAACGACCCATTTTGATTGTTTCAAGCAAGTTTCCCCGACAACTCATCGCCACACCCCAAAACCTCTGTACAGAATTCTTCTAAATTTCTCATCTCAAAAGCTGAACAAAAATCACAGCACCTCAAACATCTGATTCTTGTACTATCATGGGATCCTTCGTGTATGAAGGGTTTATGGCCTTTTATTTTTTTTCATAATTTGTCGACCAAGGTTGGGAAAGAAGAAGTTCACAGTGGTTATTGGATACCAGACGGTGACAGACTTTGCGGGTGGAAAAGCAGAGATAACACGAGGAAAGAGTTAGTTTTTGTACTGATCAAAAGATTATGTTTATACGACCTTCTTTGGAAGCGGTAGGAAAAAATTCCAAAAACCCATTTATGGGTAATCATTTTCCCTGAATGGGTATTAGTGAATTCCCAGGCAGAAATTAAAACCATAAATGGGAAAATATTTAAAGTTTCCCATTAACTATTCTTCTATTACGATCACATTAATAGGAATTTCAATATCATCCTTGGGTTTCCATTCATTTTCATCAGTGGGTTTTCTTTAAAACCCACTGATGGAAACAAAAACCCAAGAATGGATTGTTTGCAAGCTTGGACAAAGCAAAACCATTAATGGGAATTTTGTGAAAACATTAATGGATATAATAGCACATTAATGGAAATTCAACATACATCCTTGTTTTTTGTGTAAAATCCATGAATGGAAAAATAAAACCAACAATGGGTTCTTGTAAGTTAGACAAACTATAAAACCATCAATGGGAAATTCAACATACACCCTTGTTTTTTGTGTAAAATCCATGAATGGAAAAATAAAACCAACAATGGGTTCTTGTAAGTTAGACAAACGATAAAACCATCAATGGGAAATGTAACATACATCCTTGTTTTTTTGTGTAAAATCCATGAATGGAAAAATAAAACCAACAAAGGGTTCTTGTAAGTTAGAAAAACTATAAAACCATCAAGGGAAATTCAACATACATCCTTGTTTTTTGTGTAAAATCCATGAATGGAAAAATAAAACCAACAATGGGTTCTTGTAAGTTAGACAAACTATAAGACCATCAAAGGGAAATTTAACATACATCCTTGTTATTTGTGTATAATCCATGGATGGAAAATTTAAACCAACAATGGGTTCTTGAAAGTTAGACAAACTATAAAACCATCAAAGGGAAATTCAACATATACATACATCATTGTTATTTGTGTATAATCCATGAATGGAAAAAATAAAACCAACAATGGGTTCTTGTACGTTAGACCAACTATGAAACCATCAATTATGGGTAATTCAACTTGCATCCTTTTTTTTAGTGGGAAAAAAACAATAGAAAAATTAGCCAAGAACAGTTTTTTTTCAGGCTATACAGACTTTAAAACCATTAACAGGAAAGTCAACATACAATCTTGTTTTTTGTGTAAAATTAGTTAAGAGAAAAATAAACCAAGAATGGGTTTTTTCAGGCTACATAAACACATTCCAGATTTAAAAAATATATTATGTAAATTTTTAGGTATTTTAGCTTATCAGGACCCCTTCTCATAACAGTTTTAAAAGACTGATTGGGCCACCCTGTTGAAACAAAGGTGTCATTCGTTCATTCCATGTGTTATCGTCCTGGTGGTAGAATGGCCAGAATGTGTTCTTGTTCTGGAGTACGTAGGAATAGGAATATACAGAGTATTCCAACCAATCAAACAAACCTTACTGTAGATGAAACATACCTGTACAGACTTAGAACTTAGAACAAATACTCTCATATAGATTATCTCTAATGTCGAGAGGGCTGTCACCGGTTTGCTTACAGTCTGCGAAGGTGACTTGGCACTTTCGCCGATCTTATGGCTGGCATGGCGGACTGTTTAAAGGAGTTTGGAGTGTCAGAAGACACAACATCCGGAGGAAG
>JAOBYH010129763.1:0-11005 GCA_025403525.1 Umimayanthus kanabou
TTATTATTATTATTATTATTATTATTATTATTATTATTATTATTATTATTATTATTATTATTATTATTATAAAACAATGGGCGCACGTCCTCACTACTTCTAGAGGCAAAATGTTTTTCTTTCACAGCACTGTTTTCTCAAAGCACTACCTCTTCTAAAACCCTGAAATACTTTGACTGATTCGAAGATATTCGAACTTTTCAGTTACGATAACAACAGGAGTACTCCGACGTAAGTCGCCATCAACAGTGCACATCGAGTGACCCGGGAGTACTCCAAGATTACCCCTTACGAGTGACTTAACTGGGTCACTTCCCGGGAGTACTCCCGGTCACTCGCACCGCTTTAATACACAAGCTCATTTAGGTAACTCGAGTGATGCTGGAGTACTCCGAGATTACCTCTTAAGAGTGCCATAACTGGGTCATCCCCGGGAGTACTCCCGGTCACTCGTACTCCTTACACACGCTCATTTAGGTCACTCGAGTGATGCTGAAGTACTCCGAGATAGCTCGAGTGTCGTCAACGTTACTGGGGACCTCTTGGGCACATAAAACTGTGAAATAGTTTAAACTAAAACTAACCTTCTGTGCAGGTGGCTTCAGCTCTTGCTTGGTGGAGGACGAGGGCTTGAGTATGCCATCCTCTGCTAGTCCTTTTCCACTCAACAGGTCGCTGTTTGTTGACCTCCCAGTGGAGGATGGTGACTCAGAACCATTGGATAGCCCAAACATTTTATTGAACTGTTACAAATAAGGAAAATTTATCTTCAATATTTTATGAAGTATGTAATTAGATTATGTATACAACCGTTTCGTTTTTTTCTAAATTTTTGCTACTTTTCGTTTTCTTTGTTGTATTATTGCCAACAAACATGTTTCCACGAAGGCCCAGTCTTGATCAGTGTGAAGTAAAGCACTTCTTTAACACCGCCAACAATCTGAAAACAAAGCTGTACCAAACGTTTACAAATTGTTACTTAATTTTGAACTTCTCTTCATTTTTGTCCCTTGTATAATTTATTCAATCAACTCATGTCCTCTGACATCAATTGCCAACGGACAGGAACATTCTGAATGTGTTAGCAATGTGCGTTTGATGCCGACTCACCTCTGCTGATCTGGTTGTGTTGTCACTCGCGGGTTTGCTGCGGGACGGGGGTGATTGTGATGAACTGCTCCCTAAAAGGCACACAAACGATAACATGTGGGGCGTGGGATCACTCGCGTGGTCTTTAGTTTATAGTTAGGGTGTGGGGGGGGGGGAGGGGGGTAGTCACGATAATGCACATGTGCGTAACGTCAGACAGGTTCCTTCAAAGTGCCTGCAAACATCTGAAGAAAATGGCCAACAAAAGGTAGAGTAATCATCAACCTCGATTTTGGCTACTCACCGTAGTTGGAATGCGGTGCGATGCTTCCGGGGTGGAACGAAGTTGTGAAAACTGCAATGTGACGAACATGTGCATACCGCAAGTAACCACACACTAGGTCAAAGATTATTCTAGACTTTGTTTATCATGTTCTTCGGTGAATTCCTTATTTCACTGAATAGATCCTTCTCTAACATCAACATCATAAAGACTTCAGTATGGTTTAGAGCAAAGGGCAGCTGCCCTGAAGTAGGTTCCGATTTTAATAATTTTGAACAGTTACCATATTGTTGATATCCAACTCATATAAAAACAATTGTCTTGTGACGGAGCTGATTTCTCAATTACATTTGTCATACAAACCAGCCCTTTCTCCGTCTCGTTACCGGTGCTTGAGTATGATTATTCACCTGTAGACATCCCAGCACTTGATCCACCTGCAAACAAGTTGTCGACTTTGATGAGGAGGTGTTCCATTGCCTTGGCTTCCTGGACCTCCTGAGCGAACTGGAGCGATGACCTGCGTGGACAGGAGAGGAAAACGAAAAGCGCGCATTTTAACTTTAAAAACTACTTAATTGAGAATTGAAATATAACTTGCTTTCTTTTCTCGCTTATTTACATCTTATGTGAACACAGCAAGATTCTGATAGTGGTGTGACAGTAGCGGTGAGTCACTAGTGTGACAGTAATGGTGACATCAATGTTACATGAAGGCAACTGACAGTACAGTGACAACGACAGACTAGCGTGACAGTAATGGTGACATCAATGTTACATGAAGGCAACTGACAGTACAGTGACAACGACAGACTAGTGTGACAGTGATTGCAACTGAAGCTAATGTTGTTCTACGACACCATTATCACATAAGTGATAACTGACAGTGGTGTGACAGCAAGGAATCTAGTGATACTAGTGTGACAGCTATGTTACATCATTAGCGACTTTTAGACAGCGCACTGAAATAAAGGGAACCCTCACTTGGTCTGTTCCTGCATCTTGTTGAGCTGTTCCAGCTTCGTCTTGTGGTCCGTTTCCACACGTTTTATCATGTCATGTATGATGACCATGTACTGCTTGAACTGTACAGAAACAAAGGAGACAGGTTTGGTTAAGGGGTCGGTCTACACACGTTTTATCATGTCGTGTATGACGACCATAGTGTACTGCTTCAACTGTCCAGAAACAAAGGAGACAGGTTTGGTCCTGGGGTCGGTCTACACACGTTTGATCATGTCGTGTATGATGAAAGAAATTCACTTTAAAATAGAGCCAAAGATTTCAGGTTAAGGCAGTGCATCTCACCGAAAATTGGATGGATGCGGCAACTATATCATTTGGTTCCCCTCTTTCGGAAGTGCATCTTTTGCAAGTTTAGTGGAAGATCATTGAAAAAATTGTCCTATCTGAATTGCTGGTGCAAATTCTGATGTACTCATATCAGTGCAGGCTGGGAGATCCTCTGTGTAAAGGGCCGACAGGTAAATTTGTATACTGGACATAAAACAGGTGCCTCATAACTCTACAGTGTGGGAGGTCTTCCATTTATTAATTCAAAGGATACGCACCTGGGCGAGGTTGAGGGCAGGTTCAACAGCAAGTGGAAAGAGAAACGGGAGAGCTTTCCCAGCGAGATAGTCCTTGTCCAGACCCAGTCTCTTGTGAAGGAGTGCTTGCTTGTAGATTCCTGAAATAGAAAACAGTTGCGGTCAGGACTACAGCATGGAGGAGCAGGGCAAACATGCACATGCCGTAATCCTCACCGAGTATCGCCATGAGTGTGGCGGCCTCTCGAGACGGTATCTGGGGCAACAGTGGTAATATTTCATCCTGTACTGCGTATTTGTCCAAGTGTTCCAGGATCTTGCCTAAGCAGACGAGACAGTGAACTCGCACCTGAAGAAATGGACACCTGTTAAGCAACGCCCTGATGGGGGCCACAAACATAACTTGTCCTTGTCAATCCCAAAGAATGTTATTCAAGTGAAAGGAGATCGCGAGAAGAGAAATGCAACCATCGCTAAATGTAATAACAACGCTAAACGTAATATTGACCATAATGTAATACAAGTATAATAAACTTACCAACTGTAAATGAAATACAATTTTAACGCTAAAGGTAATAAAACATTCTTCCAATTACAAAAGGACTAAATAATGTGTGCTATAAACCAACTAGACATTTTCAAGAAGGGCATTTGGACCACACAAACACTCACGAGCCGATGACGTCGTAAGTAACGTGATCTGAAAACCCGTGTATGACATGGGTTGCTTTCTCACCGACTTTGACTGATTGGAATGGCAAACTATCCCGACGTGATATATGGGTGATCGTAACAGATACTACTGGTGGTTTGGGGGAAGCTAACCACTTACCCCTCTCCAAGGTTAGGGCAGCAGTCAAGGTTGTGGTTAGGTCTAGGGGAGGGGTAGAATACGCCCTCAGTGATGACGTCAAAATTCACATGACTTTAAAAACTAATCCCACGTGTTACATGGATAACAGAATACGCCCTCAGTAATGACGTCTAACACACGTGACTTATGGAGACTTCTCTAACCCATAAACGTAAATATAAAGATAACATGCTTATGCCCGTGAGAAAAGAAGTCAGTTTTAAAACAGATTCTATAATTAATAATTGTTCCAAGCCCCACTTGCATTGTAGCTTCCTTACCGGTTCGATTCGAAGTTTTGGTACAGTGTGTTTATAAAGAAACATGGATCAGTGATTAGAAAAGGGCATATATCCCGGGAACGTAGTTGGAATGGATTGTGCTTAATTATAACCAGGATATTAATTATGCTAGCAGATAGATGTATGGGGCATAAAACCGGAGGGTTGCTTTAACGAACGATTTTACTATATGTCATTTATTTATGAACTGTTTGTTATAACAAGGCTTAGGAATATTTATAGTATGTAATATCATGAAAACAAAGCAATTACAAAACGTCTTCAAGAGAGAGAGAGAGAAAGAGAAAGAGACAGAAAGAGAGAGAGGGGGGGGGGGGAGAGAGAGAGAGAGAGAGAGAGAGAGGATCTTATGAGAGGTGGTTGAGTGAAGGGAGAGGATGAAAATAATTCGAATGAGATTCTTCTAAAAGGAGACTTTCCTTTTCTTGACGTTCAAAAGGGGGGTCGTTCGCACCTGACGACACTCCCCTCGCGACGCCTTCGTGTATTTGTTGTAAAAATTTCTGAGGTACTTACAGACAGAGATGTTGTTTGTAGACACAAAGACTTTATCCTGGGGATCACGGAGTGCTTCATGGCGCTGTACTCAATCATATTCGCAAAATTCGGAATAATATTTAAGACCAGCTCCTACAACAGATAACAACACACCAGTGAAACCTTGATCTGCTATTACAAAAAACAAGGCTATTTTCAGACACACAACCAGTAACTGGTATTGAAAAGGATTTTATTGTTAGCACATTCTGGTTCCGCACCGCGTAGGGCTCATGGGAACCCTTCGGTAACTACCACGTGAAGCAAGTTCCAAAACTGCTTTGTGCACTTGAAAATTTAAGCAAAGCGCTCTGGAACGGCTGGGTTACAAGATGGCGGATAAACGACAGAAAGACGTGCAAAACGAAACTTGGAAAATTAATCTCGCTTGCTGCCGATTAGAAGGGACAATGTTTGCAATTTTAAAGTTATGAAATCAATTGTTATAAAATATTCTTTCTTTCAATACTTACAATACCTAATGGTAAACGAAGTTCCGGTAATGACACTTCACCGGAAATGATCGTTGCAGTGAAGCCCTAGAACCTATATGGGTCGACTGTTTATACGATTGTTTAGACGAAGTCTAAATCTTAATCGGTGTCTATTTATTGTGTCTTACATCTTAAAGGGGTACTCCAGTGGTCAAAGTCACTTTTCGGAAATCAACGTAAAATTGGCTGAGAAAAACAAATATGCCACTCATTCTGTCCAAAGATGTTCAGAAATGTGCGAAAATAAGCAAAAACCGAGCGTTTCCGAAGATTTCCAACAAAAAATTCTACCGGGGACGTAGAAAAGTTACACCAGTGACGTAATTCTCGAGCATTGGTGAGCGGCAAAGTCGCGCTTCGCTGACAGACAATTTGACGGGATAGATATATTAAATGATTAATAGGTTGGAGTAAAACCATATATGTTCGAACAAGCTGCTGTTACAGTCAAGTCAACTAGAAAGTTCCAGTTGTGATCAGTTTTGTCTTTTGCAAGGACAAGTTAATTGAACTGAGTGCCTGCATGCTGCAAAGACGATTTGAATCGCTTACTTGAACTCCGAACTAGCATGGTTCTTTCTTCCCAGCAAGTCTCTAGAAGTTACATATGGATCTTTTTGAAAAATCTTGGAAACTAAAATTAATTGCTTTGTTTTAACAAACCAAAAAATGACACCAAAAAGCACCATTTTGTTTGTAAAAAACGAAAAACAAGCAACAATTTCTCGGACAAAATTATTTCCGCTCGCGCCATCGCCAGCAGTTGTCATGGCAAGTACCAAAATGAGCCAATTTTGCGTTACTTTCCGAAAAATGACTTTGACCACTGGAGTACCCCCTTAAGTAAAATAAAAGACTAGAACGGACTGAAATTTAGATTTCATTTAAAAAAGTGGCCCTACCAGTTTTGTGGCGAAGTTCTAGAGTGAAAGGGGTGGGATTTCGAACAAAATAACCCCCACAGAGAGAGGCATGGGTGTTTCTGAACCACAGTGTACAGAAGGTAGAGCTGCAAACCTGTATTTGCTGGGAGGGGGCCTCAAGTGCCCTGAACACCATGGGAAGTACGTCATTGGTCACACTCTCCTTGGGAGTCTTGGACAGGAGTAGGTCCATCTTCTGCATGAAGATCAGCAGGATCTGCAATATATTAAGTAAAAAAAGTAAGTAAGTAGGTAGGTAGGTAAGTAAGTAAGTAAATAACTAAGTAAGTAGGTGAGAAAGTAAATAAGTAAGGATCTTTGTATGTCTAACTAAGTATAATGAAGTAGGTAGGTAGTAGATCGGTAAACAGACAGGTAAGTACAAACGTATGTAAATAAGTAGGGAAGTAAGTAGAAGTAGGTAGGTCAAGGTAAGCAAGCAAGTAGGACGCGTAACTAAGTAGGTGCTGAGGAAGTATCTCGTACAATATCATACAGCACATACAGTACAAGAACATCCTTACCGATTAAAGAATAACAACATGCTACATGTAGACAAGTTCATGAACACAATACATGCAACCTACCTGGATTGGTTCTTGTATCTTAAAAACTGGTTTAATCTGCGGCAGTATCAGCTTTTCGTATTCATCCTGCGTGCAGTCCTCCGCAATCACCAGCACGTTGGGTAGAACGAATGGAATCATCTGAGGATTGGTGAACTCTTGACACAGTGGTGGCAGCACCCTCTGTTGGACCACTCTCTGTTGACATCATACAAGTGCGCTATAAGCTTTCTCTTCAAAATGGAAAATAAACACCTTTCTGCCACGAGTTCTTTAAAATCATTGCAAAGAGTCATCAATAATTCAATGAAATTATTGATCCAGTTTAAACAATAATTTTACTTGGTTTCATGTTTTTAATAAAAGTTAGGAACAACATTAACTATATTATTCATACACCATTAATAGTGTTTTATAGCTCGTTATTCGGTTTCCTTATAGAAATAAATATATATATATATACCATTCCTGAATAATATTGCATAAGCATGTATGTCAAGATGTTTTCAAATGGTGAAGTACATGTACCTCGAAAAGGTTGCTGCTGATAACTGTCCCTCAGTTAATTACAGCAAGACGAGGCGGGAATGCCTACAATAATACTGACAACCGTCCCCTTTAACGAGTGGCCTCACTCTTCCAGCAATCCTTCGACATTGGCATACTACCATCTGACTGGAAACATGCTAACATCACCGCTATCTTCAAGAAGGGGACCCGCGCTGACCCAAAGAATTACAGACCTGTGTCTCTAACATCTTTGACCTCCAAGATCATGGAACACATTGTGTGTAAGCAGATTTGCCACCATCTCTCTGCAAACTCTGCCATTTATCGCCACCAGCATGGATACCAGAAGGGTCTCTCTTGCGAGACTCAACTGATAGCGATCATCCACAAATGGGCAGGCATCTTGAACGTTCATGGCCAGGTTGATGTGATTTTTCTCGACTTTCAGAAGGCCTTTGACTCTGTTCCCCATGAAAGACTACTCCTAAAGCCAGGTTTTATGGTATCACGAGCAAGCACCATTAATGGGAAACGGCCAGTATGCTATTTGGTGTTTCACCTTTCCAGTTCGTTTGGCTCTCTTGTGTGCGCGATCACGCCTGTTCATCATCCGCTTAATTTCTGGGCTAACCCAGGGAAGGTGGCGTTTTGCTTTTGTCATCTTGGATGGAATAAATTGGTCGGTTGCGGTCTTGATAGTGTCTGAGATGCAAGCCCAGTTCTCGTCAACTGACCGGTTTTCAGGGCACGAACCGAGATATTCATCAGCAAAGGAAGCCATGTGGGTGCGAAGACCATCAGACTTTCCCTTTGTGGAACTGGAAGACTTTCCTTGGAGGCTTGATGGCGGCTTTTGGAGTTACATCGACTTCAAATGAACGGGCAAACGACCTGACAATGTTCTACAAGATACTGTCCCGCCAAGTCAACATTGAAGCGACCTTGAAGGCAACAGCAACCAAACGTGCCTTACTCGAGCCAGCCTCCGTCACCCTTACCAATTCCGTCAGTATTTCTCTAGTATTGATGCTCATGAGTACTCTTTCTTTGTTAGAACTGTCTCGCACTGGAACGCTTTACCGGACCACATTGTAACTGCTAAATCTACCGCGCTGTTTCGCTCTGGCCTTTCTAGCAACTAATGTTATGTTATTTCTGCTGTTATTTATTATTTACTTGCATTTTGTAATTGTACCATCTCCACGAACCTTGCCAACTGACTACCCATTGCCAGATTAGCACATGCTAAAGGTAATTATTTAAATTAAAGATTAAAGATTAAAGTAAGGGGTACCTGGTGCTGACAAGGTAATTAGCCCTTGTCTAAGATAGAGGAAGAACCGCTAATAGGGTTATCATCCCCTTACTGGGAGCACCCTACATGTAGGATGCCATATGTACTCCAAACCAATTTTGAGACCAGATTTTTCAGGCCTGGATCTTCCCTGACCTACACAAGCCCCAACAAGGAGGAATTCCGAGTACAGCTGTTGCTTTTAAATCTACAACTTTAGAGCATAAGTATTGCTTCTAAAAGCACTGACACTGCATAAGTTTAGAAATACCAGAACGGAGCCCATCATTGTACATGCTGAGGCAGAACTAAACGTACAGTGTAATCCGATTGATACATATATCATTACCTACTGTACCAGGCTTTTAAGTGAAGTCTTACTGTACCTTTGGAAGTTTGGAAATCACTTTGTACAAATTCTTGAAGAACTGTGATTTCGCCATTTCATCTCTTTGGAACAGAGAGTCCAGATACTGAAGAGTCATGGCAGCCACGTTGTCAAAGAACTGAATCTTTGTAAAAAAAGATGCGTCAAAGTCAAATTTAGTAAATATAATATGCTCTACATGTAGATATTACTTTCGACCACAATTTTGTTGTTTGTCTTTCTCTCAACCTTGGCATGGCCCATGTTTAAAGATGATCACCTTTTCAATACTCCCTCAAGCTGTACTAAATTTCCGCAAGAGTTACTTATCTCCCATATTTTCTCTAAATCTTAAAAACAAACCAAGGAGTCATATAATACGTACAGTATTTGAAAACTTAAATCAATTCCAATGCTGGGCATGCTCCTACTGTACACAGTCATGTGTATTATGCCCATTTTAGTTATAAATGACATGACATGTACATACGAACTACATGGGCTGTAGTAAGAAATTATTTTGTCAAACAAGATTCCATGTGGAAACTTCTCCTTAAAGTATATGATGAACATTGTACAGTACACTAAAAGTGATACATGTTTTCATCTGCAGACAGTAGTAGCCCCTTTTGTTTTCCGGGGTAGTCATCAGCCTTCTTTACGTCAGATTGTAAAATCTTTAGTAAGTTGTGACAGCACATTCTGACCACATGTTTATGTGCTCTCACTTGTTGTCAGAACCTCTTTTGATAAAAAAAGAACCTTTCAGCCTAGGTAACATCAGACTTTAGTTGTGATGTATAATCCTGGATGAGGTTTGGGGATCAGCTACAAGAATGCTCTTCAAAGAGGAATTAGTCAAACTTGATGTTTTTGCAAGTCAACTAACATTTCTCAGAAGTTTGATGTTGGACAATAGATGTTCTCCTATTGTTTTGGAGCTTTTAAATGGAAACTGTAAATGACAATTGGGATTACAGAGGATGTTTAAAAAAAATAGCCTCCTTCGACCTATTTTATCCTGGCTACAATTACATGTACCACAACTGTACCTTGGACATCTGGTGTGCATCCATTCTTAATGAAGGTGTAAGGCTCATTAGATTTCTGACATGTTCTTGAAGTGCCTGTGGTACTGAACCAAGTGGTGTGGTTGCCCTGTGGGTCATCTGCAAATGGAGCAAGCAACCAATGACCTGATTAGGTGAGGAGTCACCATAATTTATCAAGCTCCTACAGCTCAATTTGTGCAAAATTTTCATCCACTGGGCCCTCCTGCCAATGAGTACTCTGACATCAAGAGTGTGGTGATTGAGGTACCAATAAAACCATAATTCAAACCAAAAATTTATCATGCATCAAAACCTATACCCCATCCCTCCAAAAAAACGAAAAAAGAATATGTATTTTCAACTCAGAAAGTCAAACAAACTCCAGCCTGAATCTTTCAACCCCGAAGTGCCTGAAATCAATTATGGATTTTAAACTCAAAAAAACTTTCACTTCCCTGTTACTTTTTAAAAAAATATTGGAAAATTCCCTGTAGGCCTTTCCTCAGCAAAGTAAACTTGTGTATTATGTTCACTCCTTTGAAATGTTAGTATACAAGCATTTATTCACCTTGTGCATGGTTTACAAAAAATATCTTATGCTAAAGTTCAAATTATGTTTCATTATAAGGTTGTCACAGTTGATTTTGGCAACTTGCAAACAACATTTTCTATGACTCATGATCACCTGCTCCACGTTTCTCTTAAAGGCAGCGATGTCATCCATACAGTCATATGGTGGCTTGCCACCATTATAAACTGCATATATTAGTACTCCAAATGAGAACATGTCACTTGAAACATCACGTGTCCTTGACAACATGGCCTCAGGTGCAGCATAGTTGAGAGATGGCATGGCCCAAGGGAGGAGTTTGGGCTCCCACTGGCAAGTGTTGTAAGAAGCCTGTAAACACAAATAATTACATGTACATACATCAGTGACACATTTCACAACCTCTTCAACAACAACAACAACAATAGTTTATTTGTATCTTCACATAATTTACATAATCAATATTTATAATTTAAGACAAAAAAAAATAGTAAATGATACTGGCAGTCTGAAAATAGTTGATAAACTAATCGAGTCAGACTGCCACTAGGTAATACAAACATTTGTAAGGTCGGAATATGAAAAGATACTAGGTGATTAAATATTGACAGGACTATAAGACTGTGTTTAAATAC
>JAOBYH010129874.1:0-11003 GCA_025403525.1 Umimayanthus kanabou
CAGGCCTAGAAGGGACCACGTGTCCTATTGCTTGTGCTCCCGCTGAGTACCATACTCAGCAAATGTTGTAAATAAAATAAAATAAAAAATAAATACAGTATTATATTTATGTTGTACTTTAAAAAATATTTACTTTTGTTTATACAAACCCACACCGATTACTCTTGCTGTGTGCGGATGCAAGTGTTGAATAAATAAATAATGTATCACTTGTATATTATCAAAAATAAATATGGGTGAATTAATGTCTACCTATATTTGCAGACTGAATTCCTCTGCCAGGGGGGAGCAGTGGAGCATCATGGCGGCAAACAGTCAGTGAACTTATGCTTGTTCTGCTGCGGTCTGTAAAACAATTTAATTCAAAAGTTTTAGCAGTTCAAGAAACAAATAGTTACTTGTGTATCTTTGATAAAAAGTAATTAACAAAAACTTGCACACAACACAGTCTTATTAAGTAAATTCAAAAAAACTAAAAATACTTTTTAGACTAAAACTCAAAGCCTGGTTGACTTTATAAAACAATTCTGAAAAGAAGAATTTTTCTGAATAGCTTTTAAAAGTTACTGTTACTGAGTTTCCTGCAGATCACAGAGCTACCACAATTTCTCAGCAAACCATATGGATACAAGTATCAGTTGACTTACTCTCCTATAAATCCAAACCACACAGTGACAGTTGCAACTCACCTGATTTCTGACGAAGCAGCGACTGTCGACCAGCTCCGAGCAGAGAATGAACTCCTCGCACGCTTGCAGGGACTTGATGCTCCAAAAGTGGAACAAGACGCTTGCATATTCTCTCCAGGAAATTGTCACCGATGTGTTGATTTTGATTGCTCTATAAACCACAATTTAAAAGAAGATATTTGAAAAAAATTCATACAAAACACTTTTAACCTTGTGTTAGCTTAGCAGCCAAGCCGTATTATAGAAGAAACCACGTGATTGGTTGGAGATGACAGCAGGACGTGTCACCGAAAACAGAATATCGAGTTGCATCCTTCAATTTTAATTGAAGGACTTCAGAAAGCGAAATCAAACATACTACCCAGTCTGAACCTGACAAAAGTTTGAAGCTTAACTTTTATATATACGAATCTAACATTTAGTTAAAAATATGAGTTAAAACTAGTCACGAAATCACAAGATATCGAAGACATAAACACATCTGAAATGAAAATGATTATGGATTCGGTTGACTTCCGCCACATTGGAATAATAATATTGGCGCTGTGATAAAACACTCCCCGGAGACATCTGGTATTCAATTACTATTCTGGGAAACAATGGATTTCCATTTCAAGCAGTTGCCGAAAGCTCTGATTGGCTGGCGCTCACGTCAACTATTGGAATATTTTATGAGTTTACAAAAAGACAAAGGGCATGGCATGCGTGTGTGTATTGATGTCAAGTCTGCCTAAATTTCATAATGAACGCAGAGAAAAACACAAACTGCTTCCCCAACCAAAATTGCCTCGAAAAATAAAAAGTTTTGTCCTGAAGAAACTTTTCTTTGAAAACGTGAATCTTGTAAAAATTGAAATAAAATCTTCTTAATGTGCAATCTTCCTGTTTATGAATTTAGAAGCCAAAATTGATCCAAGTTGTAAGTTTTTTTATTCAGCGTAAAAAGGAGGCCAAACTGTACCGTTTCTTGGAAGTTTTGAGCATGTTCCCGGCCCATCCAGTCAAGGCGGTGAGGCAGTAGCTGTTGATGAAATGGGAAGTCAGCTTTGAGTATCAACATGAAACGTATTATATGCTATTGTCTGCTACCACGCCACAATGCATCTGGACTTTGAAATGAGCGTATTCGACAGATATCTTAAAAATTCTGGCTTTCAGGGGCAATTCCACTTCTGTCTAAAGTTATTTAGAGAAAAGGGGTACATACCCCATGTTCGAAGAGTTCTTCTCTCAGAGCCTGAAAGGAAGCACGGAGTGGTTAGGTGAATATTCTCACGTCAAATATGATTCAAATCCCAACTCACCTGGGCTGCTCTATGGCAGGGACCATTCGAAAGGTACTTCGCTATCAAGAAATACAACTCTGTGGACATTAGACAAGAATTCGAAGTTAGAAGAGCGAGGGGAAAGAGCCTTCAAATACGGCTATTTACGAATCTACCTTTTCGGAATTTTTCTTCGGCGGAGTTCACGGTTTCGTGGTTAGCCATGTTCTACCAGTCTCCAGACATTAATTCCGACGTTCTACGGCCACTGGAAATGTAGAAAACTACCATCGATTTGGATAATAGGAACAACGGTTAAGCGTGACATGGCGGCAAGAGTGCCTTGCTTTCTCCTTCTCGTCATGACATCACGCGTTGCCTTATTAGCATAAATTTTTGGGAACTGCGCGTGCGCAGTACTTGCCGGCAGAATTGGTAAATGGTGGTTTGTAATCAGTGATGTCGTGGTTCAAGGAAGAAAAAAAGACAAGTTATGTCCGATCGTTTTGTAGTAACGTTTTGAAATGTGGCCCAATGCCGAAACATGTTGCGTTTATTATGGATGGGAACCGCAGATTTGCAAAAAAAGTGAACTGCGAGCGCTCAAAGGGACACGAGAAGGGCTTCGATAAACTGACTGAGGTAAAGTTTGCGTGGACATCAAGTGATCATATGGGGTTGTATTTACATTTGATTATTATAAACCATGTACTGATCGCACGGAGTTCTCGATAATATGAAGTCTTCATCTTAGAATTTCTCTTTTTTTCTATAAAAAAGTTTAGAACAGCTTTTATATCTTCAATTTCTTTTGAAATTTATGAGATGATGAAATGGCTTCTCAGCTTGTTCAAAGTTCGAATTATATTTATATATCAGTTTATATGTACTGCCAAGAGAACAGCACTTACAATAAACCATGTCCGTTTTTTGTATGCCGGAGTGCTAGTATTTCTAGTTGAATTGGTGTTTTTCTGCCTTTAAAAATATTTTTTCTCCTTTTAACAAGTATTTAAATTCTTATCTTGTCTTCAGGATTTATCATTCAGTGCTGTTGTTCATTTATATTTATTTGTAAGTTGATCAAAATTAACAGAAAACGCACAAGATACTGGTACGAAACAAAATGTTTTTCCCTTTTTTTGGCTACCATGGACAACTTTTGGTTGGCCAAAACAATTTGGTTCTGGAACCAGAGCGCTCAAGTTGGGATTTCCCCAAGGAGTGAGATTTCCCATTGATGTAGGAAGAAAAAAAGTAAATACAGCCCCAATCAAGAAGAGAGACAATTGCTCCCACCCCCATCTGATCAGGAACATTCACATATCTGTCCACATTGCAGTCGCATGCTTCATGCCGAGATTGCTTTACCATCATCTGCTGACCAATAAACAGTCGTAGTATGATTTTTATGCTCATATCTTTGTTTTCAAGAAGGAACAACAACAGGGAAGAAAATTGTTCTAGGGGGTTTCAGAACTGAGAAACATGCTTCCCTGTAAATATATTGAAACTTGGAAGTCAAATTATAAATTTTGATACATTTTTAGAACCACGTTCAACAACAAATCCCAACTCAAATCCAGAATCTTCAATCTTAGAACTGTATAGAATCCTGTTTCCAGAGCAGCCTGTGTTTCACCACTTAAAAGAGCTCTGTTTACCAGCAAAACCAACTGTTTTTAGTAACCATTCAAATACATGTAAATGGACTCAAAATCTTGCAGCCCAAAAAAACTACAGTACCAAACAAAACCATCAACCCCCAAAATACTGAAATTGTGAATTTTAAACCCAAGAAATACTTTGTACACATCCCCCTCCCCATTATTATTAGATCACAACTACATAGGAGTACCCCTGGTATAGAATCATGTAGCAATTTACACAAGTTAAGTCAAATAACCTGTGTAACTTTAATAGGCAGGGTTACCACAGTCCTTGAAAATCCTGGAAAGTCCTGGAATTGGCAAAAGAAACTTCCAGGGCCTGGAAAGTTCTTGAATTTGGGTTGCAGTCCTTGAAAATCCTGGAATGGGTAAAATTTGTCACCTTTAACTGCAAAAAAATAATCAAAATGAGCTGTTTGTCATAACAGGACATAATACCGTCAATGACATAACAATGTTTGAAAACAAAAACAGAGGCTCGATTTTTCCCCAGAAGCAAATCGTGTCAAGCTCATTGCTGAATTAATAAAATTATACAGAATAATAATTACGGTAAAGCTTTTTATTATTTAATAGTATGGGTTTTTTTAATTTGAGATGCTCGAAAAGGTTCTGGAAAGTCATGGAAAAGTCCTTTAATTTCACATCCAGTTAACAGTGGCAACCCTGCTCAGGGTTTAATGGAGCCAGAACCAATTGTAGAATTGCACACATTTTAGTTATCCTACTGATGATCAGTTACTGATTTTATTTCAGTGACATCATAGTTGTCTGTGCAGTTTCAACTTGGTTACCAGAGAAGTTCCTTAGTCTGTAAATTCTATCTTATAATGTACATATAACTCATTCAAGTAAAAATCCTTCCTTGTCATGTTATTTTAACGTTACACTGTTCTATTCCTTTTCTCATTTTCAGGTCCTTGAGTGGTGCTTTGAACTTGACATTCCTGAGGTTACTGTGTACGCTTTTAGTATTGAAAATTTTAAACGCTCAAAGGAGGAAGTTGATGGACTTATGGAACTAGCAAAACAAAAATTTGACAGACTTATGGAGGAGAGGTACAGTATAGTACAGTACATTTCAGGTCTCCCCACAGGGCTTTTCAGCAACCTGTTAATTACAAAAAATTTAATGTATGGTTCAGTGTTGGAGGGTCTTAGCCAGACTCTATCAGTGGTTCACAATCATTTCTGTCTGAGACATTAAGTTGCACCCTCAGTTAACAGACCACAATGCCGGGACTACCCTATTCCTATTGAGAAGTGCATGGTTTTTTTAAGTCCCCCGATAGAACATTGAAAGACTAGACCAATGGTCCAAAGTTCAAACCTCGACCAGGCCAGGATTGAACCTGGGACTTTCCTATTGGCAGTCAGAGATCTTACTAACTGTGCTAACCTTGCACACACTCGTACATGTTGCAAGGGTAATCAGATACTGGCTTTTAAATTGCATTACATGTAATTGGTTTATTTTCTTGGCTAGCTATTCAGGTCTTACAAAATTGTTTATGGGCATAGAGAAGAAACAAAATCTACTGTACGTCCCCTTGGAAATGAGGAATATGAGCAGTTACATATGTCTGGTAGTTTTTGAAGACTAATCATGGATAAACAAGGATTAACAATGTTCTACACATTTTGCCTTGCATTGGGGTAAAAAGCTGACATTTCAAGCATTAGCCCTTCATCAGAGCAAACACAACTCCTCAGTGTGCTGTGACAAAGGGCTATTGGCATGCGCAAAATGTCAACTTTACACCCAACCTTGCCACAAAAAAATACCTGTATGTAAACCCTTGTTGATTAACACTTACAGCCCAAGCCAGTTTGTCAACATCAATCTTCCCTGTAATATATTCAATACAAAACAAGTTATTTTGTTAGGAGAAAATAATCAGCTGATCACACACAGCATTCTCTACAAGATGAATTGGAAACATACAATCATGTCTTTCCCCCAACATGTTTAGAATGAAAGTGTGGAGTCAGGTTGAGAGAATTTAGCCATACATCACATGTCATGTTTGGAGCCTGAAAGGTTAAAACACACATTCAGCTTACTCACTGACAGAGAAAAACAAACTTTTTGAAAACTAGTCTTCCAATGTAAATAAAGACTGGTTTTACTTCCCAGGGAAGGTATTACGTCCACCAGTTAAAAAAAAATCACATCAACTGACCATTCGATGACATCACTCAGTTTATGGTGGAGATCAGCTCCTTGAATTTTGTGGATCAAAAGAAAAGACAGCCTGACGTGTGTAATAAGAATTACAATTGATCACAAGTCAATTGATTGTGGCATTGTATACAAGGCTGAACCTTTCAAGTTAAAACAACTCATTGAGTTTGTAGTTATATACAGTTTGTTCAGTCGTAACAGGTCAATTTTTTGCTTGTAGCCCTCACTTTTAATAATAACTGGAAACAATTTTATTCCCTGGTTACTCTCTAGAGACATGATCGAGAAGCATGGGGTGTGCGTCCGAGTACTTGGTGACCTGACACTTCTGCCGCTGGACCTCCAGCAGTCAATAGCCAGGGTTGTAAAGTTCTCAAGAAATAATTCAAGGTACAAAATCAACACCATACAGATAACATGTCGTGTTCTTTTGAAGCATAGATATCTTATTACAGTAACTATTTTAGTAAATATATTCCAAACCCATAGTTGTATAATCGATGAAATATTGTGGCTGTGAAATTCCTTTGTCTGTTTTCTCACTATAACTTCTGTCAATGTTTCACAGAGCAACGATGAATGTCTGTCTTGCATACACTTCAAGACATGAAATCTCTGAGGCAATAAAATCAGTTGCTACTGGTGTTGAAAATGGAATCCTCAAACCAAGGTGAGAGAACTGGCATGGTAAGACAGCAATCTGGCGATCCCTTTTAAAAGAAGCCAGCCCTAGAACAATGTACATTGAAACTGCATGTAGTACTATATATGATGTCGCTGAAAATAAAAGGCAAATCAGAGTTTGATCACCAGTAGGATACCTAAAATGTGTGCAATTCTAGAATAACAATTGGTTTTGGCTCCATTAAAATAATCCTAAAATCATGTATTAATCATGTTTGTATGTCATTGAATGTTTTACCTGAAAGTTTCCTTGAGATTGCATAATGTGTAAACTGCCGACAACTCAGTTGGTTATTTTCTAGATTCAAGAACTTTCTTGTGAAATTAAGGTCTACAGTAGCTGGGTCTTGGCAACAAAGAAGCCTGTTGCACAGTAAATTGATTTACTGTGAACAGCAGTTTTGCAGTGTACATGTAGATGCAGAATCCGAAAGTTTACATTTTTCAGAAAAAACTACAGTAGACCATAATCTGTAACCCCATATTCAGTCTGGCGTTACAATCAAGATTTGAGACTTTTGTGAAAAATGATGCATCTTAAAAGTGAACAACTACACGTATGGCAGTCAAAGTTTTCAAAAGCACTTGTTATTTCTATATAATTTATTTATCTCCAAATCTTAAATTATTATTCTTTATAAGGCCATCCAAACCTAAGTTTACCTGATTTGGTAAAAAATAGTTAATTAATGCAAATCATTATTAGCAACGTTATGTACATGTACATTAATGAGTATACTTTATATAATTATATCCTCTTGCACATTGAATAAAAAAATAAATAAGTTTACTGTATTTTAGTGTTATTTACCGTAATTCCTCTTTTCATTAAGTAAATTAGTATATATAAAGCTATTAAATAGAAAAACTGACAATAATGTTGATGCTTCACAATCATAAGCTTAGCATATTCTCTAAGTTTAAGATAGATCATACATTGTAGTACTTATGAACCATATACAGTACTGTAGTACATGTAAATATGAGCTATGTGATTAGGTACATGTGCAGTGCTCATTTCATCTGAAATTGGGTATCATTTTTGGACAAAACTGTGATGATTTTCCTTATAGTACATAAAAGACATTTTTTTTGCAGTCAATCTGAAATGGGCATAAAGTTTAATTTCAGGTCTAAAATTGGGTGGGGAAGTTTGTATAATTTGGTATCAAAATGAGAAGGGGTTTCACGAAGTGTGCCACCCATCCCCACCAGTATTAGCTGTTGGATATTATGTGGGGTGTGGATCCTGCTTTTTCTTCTATAAAGACTAAATAAAGTTTTATGACATGCATGTTCATTTGTATTTAAACTATAAAAGAACAAAATATCTTGGCAATAACTTACAGCTGGTATGAAACTCAAGCTCTGCTACATGTATTTTTTTCGTGATATCATTATCTTAAATGGAGAATACGTGATTGTAATAAATTATTACACTGACTTTTCTTGTGATTGATTTTCGTAGTGATGTAAGTGAGCAATTGATTGAGCAATGTTTGTACACAAGTCGCTCGCCACCACCTGACATGCTCATCAGAACGTCTGGAGAAGTCAGGTTTAGTGACTTTCTTCTCTGGCAGGTAAAGAATGCTATATGGCTGATCATGAGCCTAACCTTACTATGGCAAACACTGGTTCAGTTGTAATCCCATCTATAACAGCTATTTTTTGGTAGATTTTAAAAAGTTGCTTTTAAAATTGTCATACATAATATATATTTCAAACCAACTCATATAAACTGTTAAATACCAATTTCAACATTTGAAGCAACAGTTGTTTGAAAGCAGCACTCGATTTTTACAGTCGTCCGGTCGTCTCAGACGACTGGAATCTGTGTGGGACGACCAAGAGATAACAGTTCAGTCGTCCAATGGACGACTAAAACCTTTCTCTTAATAGGAGAAATATTTTCAGCAGACGAGAAAACATACGGTAATACATAGGACAGCGTTTCTCAATTAAATTTTTTAAAGTAAAGACAACGCTGAAATCATCTTACATTTACTTTTACAATATTAATCTGCAAAGTTGGTACCCATTATGCGGATAATGGGAAATGCTAGTGCAAATAAAGTTATGATACATGTGCAGTGCAAAACTATTTAAAACAGAATGTAACAAGAATAGCTGAAAAGCAACAACTGAAGGTAGTTTGCTGTCCTTTTTTTGTATAATTTCTTGAACTAGTCAAAATGTGGAATTACCGGTACATAGAAAAGCCACAGCAAAGAAAAACATGATGAAAAATCAGCAATGCAGAAGCATGAAACATGAAACACGGAGCATGAAACTTGTTTGTTTCAGCGTGCGTGGTTCCCAGCTAGCAGGGAAATGAGCAGCTCAATGAGCGTTCAAAGTAGCAAGTGAAACACGAGAGTCAGCTTCACTTCGAAATTCTGACAAAATTAATGTTGATCGAGTGATTATTTGTCTTTTTTTGAGAAGTATAAGAGCTGATTACCTTTTAAACATTTTGTTATAAACAACTTCTTTGGTGTGTGATTAATCGCATGCCTCAGACTCTTCAGGCGAATGCCAACTACCAAGGCGATTGCACGTTTCTCAGTTAAGCCTGGTTTCCCTATAACTGTCTCTGACGTAAAGATCGTCTCTGTCACAGCATTTTTTGTCAAGCGATCTTGACGATTGAGCCTGTTTTCCATACACTTGTCTCTAACATAAGGATTGTCTCTGTCAATTATATGGAAACCAGCCTTAAGAGGCCTGTTAGAGTGAGCTTGCATTATAAAGTGAAATACTAATAGATTGTTTTGTCTAGCAAATTCATTCACTGTGGTTGTCGAGTCATTTTGCATGGGACGACCTCAACTTGTGTTGGATGACCACAAAATGACCCTTTGGTTGCCCCATGTACAACCAAAAATTTTCCTTAAAATCGAGCACTGGAAAGGGTCTACCATTTTGACAATGGCAATTGTATTTTAAGTTAGTTTGAAGTTCTGTTTTCAGTACAGAATAAGAAGTAAAAGTTTTTAAATTTTTATGATTCAAGATCAGATTTGTTTTAAACATTTATTCCTTGAGTTGATTGTAGCAAGCATTCTAAACAGCCACAAAAGAACTGTTAAAAAGTGTTTTAATTTTTTAAAGAAACAGAACATTTAGGACTTTTACAACAAAGACATGGCATGAGATAAGGGGGAACTTTTGAAATCTTCATTGTGGTTGTTTTTCCTAAGTGCTGTTTCGAGTCCATCGATTGCCAGCAATCTATTTCTTTTGGCATTATATTCACATGTACAAAAGGGTCAACTATTAGGTATACTATTTTATTCAATCTATTAGAACTTTGGATGGTTTGCTCATTTTTAAATCTAGAATAGAGTGAAAACATAACTTCTTAGCAACTAAGTTAATTGTATACGTAATAGATACCTGTACTTTCCATGTATATCTCTATACATGTAACCACTATGATGTAACTATCACAACTCCACTATTCCACAATTCCATCAAAACTTTTCGACATTTTTTGTCATTGTTAGAGAACTGAGACTCTACATAGTGCTCCTAAAACAGCTTTATTTATTTAATTATTATTATTATTACTATTATTATTATAATTATTACTATTACTATTTTCTAATAAGCATGTGTATTACCGTGACTGCCCCCATGTGACAATTCTAAAGTTGTTTTGTTCACAGTAGCGAACTTTTAATAGTTATATATTAAAAAATATATAATTTTATATTATCATTCCTTTGCAGTGTTCCTACGCTTGTTTGTCGTTTCTGAGGGTTTTATGGCCAGAGTTTTCTGTATGGGATTTCTACTGTACAATCCTTAACTTCCAGTGGAATTATCAAGCCATCCAGGTATAGATTGGTGGCCTCTACAGCTGTAGAAATTTCAGTTCGTTTTTTGTCAGCGAGGTACAGCTTCTAGTCTGCAATTAGTAACTTACACCAGTGCTCATCTTTTGTGATTTAAGCGTGTCACGAGTTCCCTTATTGGTTAAAATTTACAGAAAAATGGGGAAAATTCTAGAACTATAGCGAGTTGATCCAAATTATCCTACGAAGTGCCGTTCGAAACCTACAGTACATAGAATTTCTAGCAGAAGTATCTTGAATTATTTAGCGCATGCACGTTGTCACAATGAGTCAGCAGAAATGGGAAATATAGGAACATTCTATTTAAGAGACGTAATGTTTTAGTTTTAAGTTACATGTATATTGAGTTTGATTAAGCTAAAGGGCTGTAAGCAAAGAATACGTAATAAACCTGTTGAAGAAATGCAGAAGATGTCCAGAGTCAAATCACCGACCAGCTAAAAAGAATCTAGTGACAAAGTGCTTATAATAAGAGTTTTTGTTTACCAATTATTCATTTCTTATATCAACAGGAGTACCTTCTACACTTTGTTCGATTGGGTCCTGCACTTGAATCGTAGTTTGCATTCCTTCTTACTTTCAGACCATCAAAATATCACAATCAACTCGACACATTGGTCTTTTTTGGAAACACAACGATACACATCGCC
>JAOBYH010129986.1:0-11002 GCA_025403525.1 Umimayanthus kanabou
TACTACTACTACTACAATAACTATTTCTACTACTACTACTACTACTATTACAATAACTATTACTACTACTACTACTACTACTACTACTACTACTACTACTACTACTACTACTACTACTACACTAGAGTGTTTTAAAACAACAACAACAAAACCGACAAAAACAGCTTCTGGGTAGGACTGAGCCACGTTTTTGGTTTAGTTCAAAGGTACTTTAATTTCAGTGAAATATTTAAAGAAGTACTGTACTTAAGTTGTTGAGAATAAAACATGAGAAGCTAGAGTGTTACAAATATCGAAAATTATCTGACTACTCCAGAACTATCTATGCGTAGATAACTATGGGGCAGTCCACTTTGAATCTACGTATTTTAATAATAATAATAATAATAATAATAATAATAATAATAATAATAATATTTAGTTTAATCATGATTTATTATAACATATATTAAATATGGATCCTAAAAGGGCAAACTATATGACAAAACTACGTAAAAAAAAAACTTTCTGGAGCCTAGATAGTCAAATTAAATTACACTGCATACACCTCACGAAATGAAAATGTTTTCACTGACACTTAAAAGAGTCAATGGTCTTCAGTGACCTTATAGACAATAGTATCGCTTGGATGGCAATGGTATCGCTTGGATGGCGCCAAACTACACAGAACATACGAATACACAGTAAACAAGAGATATAAGTCGAGTTGTTTCATCATTCATAACAATATCTTACAGTTTTGAGAAATGGCCGGAGTGTATTCCCATACAAAGTCTTATAAATCGCACAACCCGACCCCAAAACACAAACTGTGAGCTTGGGCTGCCCGTGTTTACCATCAGTCTCTATTTTATTTAAAATGGCTCAGCTTTCTTGCCGGAAAGCGCAAAAATCACTACCTCAGTTGCCTTCGGATGAGGCTAATTAATGCCAAACCACCGAACAATGACACAATACCGGCCAAAAAATGCTGACTTGCATTGTGACAAAATCTATACATACGGTCGAGTTATAATTAGTTTCATACTGGCCAAAATGCTTCTGACATTTTGTGAGTACACACTCACGGTAAGGATATTCGTGAAAGGAGAGAACTTGGTTAATATGCCCAAAACCGAGTTGCGATCTTGAAGTAGCCTTGGACAGCTCATCCAATTTCTCCTACTCTGATAAGCTCGGTGATTGTTAGTCGTCGCTTTGACGAGTAAGTTTCAAATTGAATGACTTTATCAAGTTTACGAAAACTCATTTTATTTAGAAGTAGCGTAAAGGAAGGAGTCTTCAAAGAAGAAAAGTATTCGCATGTGCATGTGCATGCAAAAACTGTTGATATGCAGAGTTAAAAGTTTGACTAAGTAAACTTTCCAAAGTCGCTCATATTCTTTGCATCTGTTTCCATAGGAATTACTAAGCCATTGAACGAGAAACGAAACTCTCGCATGTTGACCACAAGTTGACTCGAGTTCTTCAAATGTTGCAGGCCGTGGCCACAATAATCTCGGACGGAATCACAGGTATCGACTACATGTAGTTAGTTATGTATAAATGTTTGCTTTCTGATTGAGCAAACTACAGCTACCTTATACAAACCAAGCAAAGTTGACCTAGTTTTTGCCTTTGTTGCAAAACGCTTATGCCCTAGTTCATTTATCTACAAATGTCTTGCCTGTGTTTCTCAGTGCGACACCACGTTTTATTAGTTGAAGAAAACATTCGAGTGTTGGATTTCCATTTCATGGACTATAAAAAGCCAGGAACTGAAAGTTCTGTTTTGAATTACAAACCAAATCTTCTATTATGTGAATTGGAGAGGCACACGTTAAATTCTTGGTTTTAGAATGTTGGTTTATTAATTGCTACCGTTCGTACCCTTTTAGCTCCAGATATTTCCCTTCATTTACTGTATGGACCTTGCACCATACATATAAATAAACACAACTCGCAAAAATGAAAAGTTTGGCTCTATTTTTAGAGGCCATTACGAACTGACAAGAAACGTATTCTAATGGTTTCCATTTGAAATGTTCGCAAACATTGTTCAACTGATTTACATTATTTCATCGGAAACGCTTGTTCTTTTGACGGATCTCAAAATTAACGTCTTCTGAAAAGTACCTTTCAATCACTACCAGGGTAACTTTAGTGCTATATATGCTTTACAACAACTTATCTTAACGATCAGTATCTTCATGTTCTGCTCACGTATTGGCTAAAACGGTATTTTGAAAAACAGACTGAAGAGCACTGGCTAGAAACTGAAGATTTATGTATGACCATTGGTCATGGAAAATTAACCAGTAGCTTTGTTTCGACTTTTCGTATAATCGATCTAGCTCTCTTGTGACTATTAAAGAAGCGCCTTGGTCGAGGTCCAGAAATCAATATTCCTTTGGTCGTGGCCCATATTCAAAGTGCTACAGTGTTATGTGGGGACTGGTCAATACCTCTTGCCATCTGGCCTTGACGATGCCTCTAGCCATAGTTGCGACAAACGCATGCAGGTTGTATTGTGCCATCTCAGGTCCGCCCTGGGAGTCTGTAAGTTTACGGACTGTCTTGGTCCATTTGGTCCAAAGTCTTCAGTTGGCCTTTCCCCCATTTCTCAGCGCCTCTTGGATTGGCTCACTTCTAGTTAATTGCTTGTTTTCAGGCCTCTCGACTAAACCGCACTTTCCCGGTTTGGCCCATTTGACTTCCTAATGTACTCTAATAGTGTCATGGACAATTGAGCTTGTTCTTGTTCAACTTATTTCCTATTATAGTTTAAGTTAAAAACAATATTCCATCCAGTGATGTCTTAGTTTATATACTTGCTCTTTGCTCTCTACTGAAAGCCGGTTTCATAAAATACCAAAGAAAATGCAATACTTTTAAGAAAAAAGTTTGAGTAACTTATCAAAGATTTTGATATAAATACTTTTTGTTCCAAGAAAGTTAAATATCCGGTTAATTGTCTACAAAATTTCAGCGCAGTACGTGTATAAGCCAAATTGAAACGTTTCCTTTAACCTGTTGTGATATACCTGCAAATTAAGCAAGCAACTACGCAGTTACAATAATGAATTATTTAGACAAGTCTGTGGTAACCGAACGAACGTTATTTATGTGGAAGCCAGAAAAACTGTTTTGTAATGTCATGTTGTTACCGTAGAACATGTTTGTCTTGACAATTCTCTTTTTCTTTGTAGGGCTGTCCTTGGAACACAAGAACTTACAACAATTAACTTTTCTACCAGCCCTCCATCGCATGAAGGGCGCTGTGTTTCGCCACGAAGTATTACACCGAAATACTGTGGGCGTAACTCTCCCTAGTTTGAAAGAATCAACATGGAAACATTTTACTCTTAGTTAACAGTAGATTGCAAAGTCACTTGTAAATACAATTGCAAACGTTTAGATATCTCTTCAAGCAACGTTTTCAGTAGCTTTCCTTGCATTTTAAGAGGACGATTTCTCATTTCCTTGTTTTATTGTAACTTCAAGAAAGAAACGCTCAATGTGTTTATTTTGTATTCACAAACTCGTTCATATACGAATTATTTGTAAAACCAACAAGATTTGTAAGTAGTTCAGAGTTTAGTTTAGTATTCTCTTCGTCGCAAAAAAACAATATAAATCTACAAGACTAGCAAAGCAAGAAACATTTTTAAAAGTTTAAAAATAGATGTGACAGGGGAGGAGAACAGGATTTACGTCCCAAGGTTGATATTCTCCCATTTTTATATGTAGAAAGGTCTACGATCTAATAATCAAGCTTCACGTAACAGCATAGTTGCAAGGAATGAAACTCCGTGGAACTAGCTCAAAGCGGTTACACTTGTAACTTGGTGATGGCTTAGAAAAAAACCCAGTTATATGACATTATCAAAGACAGGGATGTTAATGATTCCTAACTGATTAATTTTAAATAACATTATTTTAGAACAGGTTGGTGATGACAGACAAAGCACCTAGCATCGCAAAGTTCCAGCCGTCCACGAAAGGGTGGAATTACCCACATGTGAGAAATAGGATAAAAAGGAGTGATTCAACTTTGGTTTTAATCATTTCAGGGCGTTGATATTACCTCAGCCTCCCCAATTACCCTTCAGAAACAACACTTATGTACTAATTGTACTCTCGAAACCGACCTCATCCCAAACTGGAAATAAAGTATTTGCAATACTGTCTCCTCTCTTCATTCAACTTACCATTCTAACATCAAAGGATACATTAACCTTTCCTACCACCACCTACGCAATAATTAACATCTTCTTTCCTTTCGTGATTCTACTCAAAAAATAACCTCAATCCCTCTCCCCACCTGCATCACCATCACTGCAATACCAACATAGGTGGGCCGATGATATTTTGGTCAAATCTAATGAAAAGTTTCCGTCACCAGAAAAAGAAATCAATTCAAGCTACGAAAACCATCATCTAATATATATCAAGTTTCTCACCCACTGGACAAGGGAAAATGCTAAATCCCCACCCGTTTCCCCGCCCCTCAGGATTCCCACCAGTAAGTGTATAACAACGAAACACTAAATTTCATGAGGCATCAGCTTAAACTCTGGTAGCCTATACTCAGGCCGCAGTACTTGATTCTTTGTAATAGGCCAATCATGAATCTGCAGAGCAAATAAACCAAGGGCAACCTCATACGCACCCATTGTATTCACCATGTAATTTGGAAAAATTGGAATTCATGCGATTCTATTGTGGAACCCCTTTCATATTCAAAATGTTCATTCTCTCGCTTGTCCCCACCAAGGAAACTGACAAGAGAAGAACCCCAACAAATACAGTAAAAGTTCTATTAATTACCCCTCCATATTAAATCTCCTTTGGTTATCCAAAGTTGTAATAAGCCCTTCTATCAAGACAGGAAATTATATATACGAGTGCTTGTGAAAAAGCGAGTTGGAATTGTGAACTTTTGTCACTATTTTATGGCAACATACATATTTCAGGAATTTTTTTATTTTTTCCTAACCCACAGGGGGCTTGGTAGAGCTTTTACAGTATGTCTCTCAGTTTATGCAATGCTAATTTGAAACAGATCAGAGCACTGCAAACCAAGTAATTTCATTCAGGTACTCATAACGCAAGTCTTGTTTACAAAACTGGAATAATCTTCTCTCAATCGCTTTTCATCTAACAATTGATTTTGTTAAGATATTATCAAGGTATTGACACCAGCTACGCGTAATAGCAAAGCCAGTTTTTGCAATGTCAGTTTCAAGAGCTGAGCACGTGGTGAGGAAACATGAACCAGCTTTACTGTCCTTGATCTTAAAGCTTGCCGAGAATGTATTCCCCACTGAAATCTCCACAGTCAAAACAAGTGCATGGATACTAATCTTGAAAAGCTGCCTTGTAATGTAGACTAATCCCGGCAGTGATGGTCAGCAAACTAATTATATAAAAACAGAAATAAATATTGACCACCCTGGTCGATACGCACATTAGTTGATGAGAACAAAATAAGATATAATTAAAGAAAAAACTCGTTAAGTTGCTTGTAATGATTTTTGTACCATACTTATGAAAATATTCAAGTCTTTTAAATACTCACACAGACCTCAGCTGAATCTTACTGTAATCAAACACCAGTCCACAACACAAAGACCTGCTATGGTCGTAGAACTACATGTGGAAGAACATAGAAAGGTCTGCATATAATTGTCAGTCAAGACCTTCATTCCCATACAATTTATATTGAATTTGCTTCAGAAGTCATTCAGGTTTGCTTCCAAATATCATCAGAATGAACAAATACTGTTTTGGCGACCATTTTTCTTGGACGTTGCCTCCTTGAGCTCTGACACTATCGCACTTGATGCTGTTAGTTGTGTCCCACATTATCAGACGCACGCAAACAAAGTGACCGAGTCGACCATCTCGGTTCCATTTAGCTAGTAATTATTTTGTTTTGTATACGGGGAATTCGTAGCCTGACTGACTTGGGCCGGCTTTCTGTATACTTGAAAGTCCCAAAATAAGCAACCTTAGGCTTATTTTTAACTTGATAATCTCATACACAGATACAATAATATCTCACAGGGGACTTGAAAGTAATTGAAATCAGTTCTGTGATTTCAGTTCCTATTTTGTCATCTATGTGACTTTTAAAAACAACATCTGGACAGATGAACTGACTGTGCCAAACACCATTACTTTACAACTTACAATTGAGCAATATTGCAAGAAAAGGGCACCTATTTACTGTCCTAGATAATATATATTAAAGCTTGTTGAGTATGTAATCCCCTGTCAAAAGAACTTAACAAGTGCCAACTAGTTTGTACGAAATATATGAAATTTTTCAAGACTTGTAAGTACTCACAGAAGTTCTTGGTCAAAGTCCTCAGCTGAGTCCGATCCGGAATCCAACACTAAAGGCAAGACCCACAAGGTTCGCACATGTTTGTGTGCAAATCCTGCATTTTCACAGAATAGTGATCTTGAATCTGAAAACGGAGTCATTCAGTTTTGCTTCAATATATAATCAAAATGCACAAATACTGTTTTAGAAACCATAATGCTTAGAAGTTGCCTCCTAGAGCTCGCACAATGGCGCTTGTCGCAGAAAGCTGTTCCCTTTTCCTAGGTCCAACGTACTTGTTCTTGGCCTTTCAAAAATACTTCGATTTCAGACGCATAAAGACAAAGTGGTCGATCGACCATCTTAGTTCCACTTAACTAACAATGTTGTCTTGTAAACGGCGAATTCCTGAAAGCAAAGTACTGGTTTGTTAAGTGTACCACTGCCGGCTTCCTAAATACCTTTCTCCTAAAATATTCAAACTCTTTCAGCTAGGCGGGCTTAAATCATCTCGCGAAACGCATACGCTGAACAATCGCGACGCGAAAAATTAAAAAAAAAAGAAAAAGAACAAAAAGAACGGAGCCGAAAACTCGACTCGGTGCCTCCCGACCCGAGTAATAAAAACCTAACCTTCGAAATTTCCAAGAAAAGTTTAGTTGACCACGCAATCCCACAGACATTTGAACTGCTAGAATTCCTTAGCGGTCAGATCCAACAATTCTGACAACCACTTCGAGAAGAGCTAGAACCGTCAAGCCCTTCCCCGGGAGTTGGAAAAAGCTCACTTGCTTACTAAAAAACACTTTTCCAATTACAGTAAAAACCCGCATAAAAGAACAAGTGGATTAAGAACACTCAGGCTGAAATTTGGTCAAAAAGATACCATATACATAAGAACACATTCAGCCTGAAAAATGAAAATTGTTCTTATATATAAAAAATTGCCTGCCAGTTACATGTAGATTAGAATAGTAACCTACATACTGGGGTAATTAGCAGGTGCAGTACTGAGTTTTACAGCAGGTACAGTTAGCAATTGTTTCTACACCTGGATAATTTTTGTTACTAAATGAATGTTACCTTCTGTCAGTCAGTACTGTATTTTATTTAAAGAAACAATTTTAAGAACACCCGAAGAACATTTTCAGGCTGATTTTGCAGAAAACACCCGATGTACAAGAACAAAATCAGCCTGAACCCCCCAAACACCTGTTCTTTTATGCGGGTTTTTACTGTATAGCTCCTCGGATGGCACTTTTCAGTTCTCTCTAATCTGCTTGAATATCGAACGCTCATCTAGCATTTGATGTGTCAAATTTGCTTGTTACACGGCGCAACTTGAAACCTAGCGTAACAATACTGTACTGAAAATTTTGCTATAGCAAAATAGCTGATATAAAGTCTGTCAAGTGTGAAAACCTTGCAAACAATTATTTACTACCAGAAAAGGAGTTGAAAAAGCCAGACAATTTAATTTTAACTAGTAATTGCTGATAAGGTTAAAACTACTAAATATAAATATTTTTCATTTAATACTCAGAATCGGACAGTAAATTGTAGCCAAGTTGAGTTTACAACTCGAACTTAAAACGATATAAAGTCGAACTGTGTTTCTGAGATGTCAAGGATCATCCTCACATAGGATCCACTTGTTTATCTGTATGTTTTCACGAGTGCAATGTATAAATACGGAATTTTACAGGAGACATTGCGTAGTGTTATAGTTCCACAGTGTTTCATGAGTTGAAACAGAGATGTGGTAGTTTCGTGAATTTCATACAGTATTCAGTTTTCGATAGATCAGTACACAGTAATTTAGGTTTTTCAACTTGCTATTTATATAATACTCGGTATCGTGGGATTAGTTCCTGTTGCAAAATTTGGATATGTACTACGTGGTACGAAGATCACGCTACCTGCCTGACGTGTACATCTGTATCTGACAAGTGTGTCACGAATTAAAGTTTAGTTCTGCTTCGGGATTTGTTGTGTTCAGATGTGATTTTAGTTGCTCCTCTCGTCTTGTGATTTTATGTTTGTTTTACACAAACAAACAAGTTCTTCACTCCTACGGATTTATCTGACTCCGCCACAACCGATTTTGGTTTCAAACAAACTAAAACCGAACCCCCAATCACCTCGGTTACAAAATAATCTACACATCAACATAACACTAAATTTTTGAAATTGAAGTACTAGTACTTCTTCATAATTTAAGCGCTTGAAAAGACGATGATGAATCTACATCAATAATTGTTCGCGAGCTCGCGGACTAATAGTGAAGTATTGAGCGTGCATATAAGACGTCATATTCGTAAAAAACAATTTCGAAGTCAGTTTAATTTGCATAATCTTCGAAATAACTGCCAACAATTTGGATCAAATCATAAAAATAGAAGCAGACTGTTGCGAAACTTTGTTTTGGTGGACTGGAGAACGGCTCAACTATTTAAATCGACGGCATGTGCTGCAAGCACGATTATGGGTAGGTGTTGGTGATCAATATTTGTCGCAGACTAACAACGTAACATGGGTGAAACAGCAGTTTCTTTGAACTCTTCTTAAAGAAAGGTTTTAAGGAATTTCCATCTGAGGATACTCCGATGTTCAAAAGTCAAATGAAAGGAAATCAATATTACTTTATTCGCTTTTAAAATATTGTTTCAAGAATGTTGCTTTTCTGAAAACTTGTTTTAAATAGCAGAAAATAAATTATACTGCCCTGTTTAATTTACGTAGACATCTTAAAACTTAGAGCAACTCTCGAATAATGCACAAATTCTGTGTACAAGTTTGCTCAATTGAATTTATTTGAGTGGAATACACAACCTGGAATGCACGAGAAGTATGCCCCTATATATATGGAATTGTTTTCCGGCCACGGAGCTAATGACAGAGAGTTGCTCTAAGTTTTAAGATGTCTATACGTAAATTAAACAGGGCAGTATCATTTATTTTCTGCTATTTAAAACAAGTTTTCAGAAAAGTAACATTTTTGAAACAATGTTTTAAAAGCGAGTAAAGTAATAGTGATTTTCTTTCATTTGACTTTTGAACATCGGAGTATCCTCAGAAGTAAAAATCCTTTTAAGGATTAAAAAAGTTTTAAAAAACTTTTCTTTAAGAAGAGTCCAAAGAAACTGCTGACATTAGTTATATTTAGTTACCCGTACATTTGTTTAATCAGTATACTTTGCACACAATAGCCGGTAACTTGATTTACAAGTGCGTAACGTAACTGCCAGCTGTTTTCTATTTTTTTTCTTTTTATTAATATGGCAGTTCCACGTGAAACAGCCAATTGGTTCCTTCTCCTCCTAATCACCCCATTGGTTGTCTCTAACGTGGCTTGTGATAAAACGGACCACTCATGGAGAGGTAAGCGAAACGTATACTTAGATACGGACAGCTTGATATAGCGTTGAGATGGAGTGATGGAAGTGTTTGAAATAAAAGTAATGTTGCACTCGTGATCGTTCCAAACGTAAAGAAAGAAATCGCATGACGCGAAGGGTTCAAGTTTTGAAGTTTTTATTAAATTGCAGCCAAAGGATGACCGACAAACACAAATATCACCTAAATAGTTCTTCATCCACCTCCTACCGAAAATCAAATGATCGGTTCCCTACTTGTGAAATGAATGCGTCATTTTCATTTTCCAGCAAACAAACACATGCAATAAGCGAATAACAAGTGAGCAGTATTAAGTTTGTGTCGCAGAAGAAACTTTCCTGGCTTTTTTTGAGCGTATATAAGTAAAGGACTGATACAAAAGCTGGCCAAGTTAGCAACTGGAAAAAAATCATTTTATCCAATAGGCGATTATACCTTTTAATTTGACATTCGCGTTGTTTAGAAAACTTTAAAAAAATTGAGCTTTTCTTGTTCTATTTCTGGTTTGTTTTACGTGAATTTAATTGTCTTCTTAATCTTCTTGTTAAAATAGAATTTTATTCCCTCCTAATGAAGATCTAGAATAAGTCGTTGTCCTCCTTTTACTCGTTATAATGTACTGATTTCTATTCCTCATCTAACGCGCACGTCTAAATTTCTACGTGGCTGATCTATGTAGTTTACATTTTGTATCAGGACCTGTGACTGCTAACCTGACGTGTTACAATAAGATAACAGTCTACGTGGATGGAGCATCCAAGGGAACCAATTTTGGTTGGAGGCGCAGTGAAGTTGTTACCCAATACAACGTAAGCGGGGCTGCTGTCATAGCTATTATGTGTGTGAGGTTTTTCCGTGACACTGGGATTATTGGAAGCTTTGATAACGGCTTAGTAACGGATGCTTCTTGGAAATGTGTTTCAAGTTACTACACAGACTGGATGCTTGTCTCGTTTAACGATTCATCATGGCCGCAAGCAAAAGAGCAGTCGGATTCTAAACATTTGTTTGTAAATATCTCGCCAAATGCTACTCTGATCTGGAGCTCGGATACCGACAGGAGAACTGTGTACTGTAGGCGACGTCTCGGAAATATTGCCCTTTCATCTTCAGAGAAAACAGGTAAAAAAAATATTTTTGTGGTGTTATTGTTGTTATTGATGACTGTTGTTGCCATCGTAATTTTTTTAGTATGTGGCTAATTGTATACATCTAATATATATATCTTATTAGACGGTTGACCAGCCAATATGGCTGGGTATTTTTACGAGTCGGCAGTGTTTTGGCGAGCCTTTA